>CM061919.1:125465140-125697851 GCA_031002005.1 Vandiemenella viatica
GATAAAATAAATGATGTATAATTGAGCATGTTTCGATGTATTAAATTTTTGGTCATGTGTTGTCATTTTAGGTCATATTTACCCATTTTTAAGGTCATATTTGGCTGCATATTTCTCTATTTTTGGTCATAAAGATCCGAACCCTGTTGATATGATTAAGGAGATGAGTTGGGAGTCACTGGAAGACAGAGGCGGGTGAAGAGTGCTGGGAGTGCACAAATCATACATTGGCATGAGGCTTTGATGGATATTTGTACAAGAATTGGGAATAGTACACAGAAGAAATGACAATGACCACAGGCTGCCCCTTGATTGCATGCGTAAGTCAGTGAGAAAATTTCTTTAAGGGAGCCGGGGATTGGAATAAACTACTAAGCGAAGAGTTGAATAATTTACCAAAAGCACTGAAAAATTTTAAAATGTCAAGGGTAGGTGCATGGCGATATTGCAAATGAAAGTCTTGAAGAAAGAAAAAAATCATGAGTTAGAAAATAGGTGTGTAGGAAAATTGCCTTTTTTGCTGTCATCAATCTTTTAACTGGTTTGATGCAATACTCCATCCATTCCTATCTTGTACTAACCCCTTCATGTCTACATATACTATACAACCCAAGTCCTCATTTATCTGCTTCATATATTCTAATCTGTCTTCCTCTACAGTTCTTATCTTCAACTGTTCCCTCCACTAATAAATTAACCAATCCAGCATGTATCAAAATATGACCTACCAACCTGTCTCTTCATTCTGTAAGCTGCTTCCACGAACTTCTTTCCTCGCCCATCATTTCCAAACCTCATTCATTTCGTACTGTGTCTGTCCACTTAATTTTCAGCGTTCTCCTGTAGGACCACATTTCAAATGCTTCAATTTTCTTTCTTCTGGTATTGTTAAAGTCCATGTTTCGCATAGAGTTTCATATAAAGTTTTAAAAAGTTATTTTTAATTCTTAGATGAATTTTTGAAACTAAAAGGTTTCTCTCTTTTGCTACTGCTATTCTGCTTTTAACATCATTCTTGCTTCGGCCATCGATTGTAATTTTGCTTCCCAAGTAGCAGAATTCACGTACTACTTCTACGCGAATTCTGCTGCTTGAGAAGCAAAATTACAACCGATGGCCGAAGAAAGAATGATGTTAAAAGCATAATAGCACTATCAAATTGCAGTAAATTAGGTTAGGTGATATGGCACTTTTACAGAAAATATGATACGACAAATAGCTTAATTACAGTGGTGGTTGTAAATTGATAGAATGAATTGTAAAAATAAATAGACTACAAAGCCTCTAGAAACGACTAGGACGACTCTTACTGTACATTAGATTGTTATCAGTTTGGCTGTTTTCGAAAATACTTTGGAACCTTGATTTGGCCGTCAAATGTGTAATGGTGACAGATACCTGAGGAAAGCAACAGATTTTTTCTCGTCGGTGTCAAGATAGGTAGAATGTATTACTACATCTTAGAATACTCTCTGCTAAAGTACTGGAGTCCGCATATCTACTGCAATTTACATCTTCAATTACGTGATTCACTTAATATTCAACGTTTTTCAGCTTCTATAGCTCCTACCTTATCTTTGTCCTGGGCTAACAAAATTAAGCACAACATCATCTGTTCTGTTCGTAGTTAAGTCAGTAATAATTTCTCAATGTTAAAAATACCAAATTTTTTGCAGTATGTTGCGCTGTTTGCATTATAATCATTGCTCCATGTTTGCCGACGTTTAGTTCAAGGTGAAGGATCATCCTCAGAGATCCTTCCTCCTGCCGATTTTGTATTAGACTAACTGCTCACTGGGCGAACCTAGACCGAGATCGAAATGTAGCAGAAAGGTGGAGCAAAGGATAGTTGCTATGTGGCATCCCACGAGGTAGTTTTTTTTTTATAAAATATGGCATTAGGTGTTAGGGGCTAGCCATCAACTACACACTTAAATTCAATATCCCCCCCCCCCCCCAGTTCACATTTTGTGGACCCCCCTCCCCCGGTCCAATTTTACATTTATAACTTGATTAAAACATCAGTTCAAACGTGACGTCATGAAGCTTATGACCGCCTCCCATCTTCTCACGCAATGTTACACGTTGTGGACACCTCCCCCCCTTTTCCCATTAACGTGTGTCATAATTTATGAATATCTCCTTACAGCTCTTAGTTTGTCTAACTGTTTATCGGAAATGTGTTACGCTTTTTCAGTGTAACTCATAACAAGTCGAAGGACGACACAGTTTGACTTTAATTAAATGCGCCCATGGCCTAAGGGAGACTCGAATCGGTAGCTCCTGCACTACGTGACATGCCAGTGGCTTCGGGGAGAGCTATGAGGTGGCAGTGCAGTGTCGCTCACAGTGTGCTCCGAGGCGGACTGAACTCGCAAACAGCCTGGCTGTACGCCAGCAGTCGATACCGCGCTGGGCCGGCTCATCAAAGGCCGTTGCGTGCGCATGTTGCGGCCGTCTGCCGTCTGACCCGGGGCCTCCTTACATCAGTGCTCCACTGGTACATCTAAGTCAATGGTCGGCTTAGGATGTATTTGTGTCTTAGCCTTCATGCTGTTTTTACTATGCGTTCCGCTTCATCTTGGCGAATAGTAATCCTGTTACTTGTATGGAAGTAATTAATAAACCTTTCTACAACCAGCATTATCTTATATCTTATGGGATCTCGGAAGTGGCTCTAACTATTTGGATGAAATTTCATATTTAGATAACATTTTTTTTTTAAGTTTACCGGTACCTAAATAGGTGTCTTCCCTGCAATAACGCGATTCTACTAAAGATCAGCAATTATTGTATTTGGTATCTCGAAAACGGCTGTAATGCCATCTCGTAGATGTTTCAGGTACCAGTAAGCCGACTAATGTTAGTTACGTTCTCTTTGGTTACAGCGAGGAACTCATATCTTTAAACGAATAATTTTTATACACTAGCTGACCCGTGCGAATAGTATGGTAGTCTGTCACCGAATGGTAGTATAATAATGTGGAAATAAATAAATGCAAGTATTTATTAATAAAAGGTAACCTATTTTATTTTGAATAGTAGTTATAAATATAACTTTTACTGTAAAAAGTTGTAATCATTAAATACTACATGTTTAATCGTAAAACATTTAAAAAGTAGATAGTTAATAAATTTTGGCTTTGCCTGGTGTGCTTTATTCAATCTTCTTTACTTTTCAAAACTTCTTTGAAAACAATATTAAAAGTTATAATGTGACTTTTAGGCCATATGTATCTTTAACACAAAAATAAATATTAATGAATCTACAAATTCGTGAAAAAGCCACGTACGGCTGTCCATACGTCTGATAAATATAATCCTGCCTTTTGAAGCCTCTGATCTTGCGCTTTATCAGTGTTCATAACGAAGGTTATTTCTATAGGAATTGTTTTCTTATCATTTGGAAAGGTACAGTTCATCAGAAGGTGTGAGGTTAATGCGAGGTATGAGCATAGTTTTATCGGAGTGAATGAATTTTCCACTGATGATGTTCTCGTCTAAATGAATTATCACAAATCGTGCATCATTATTAGCATTAAGATTTGTAGTCAACATAAAAATGTCTGGGCATTCAGATTTGGGTTTTCCATGGTTTCCCGAAATCACTCCAGGCGAATGCCGCGATGTTTCCTTTAAAAGGCCATGGATGTATTCCTTCCAGTTCATTGTCCCCGGTACTTTCCCGCCTCTAATGACCTCGACGTCGACGACGCGTAAAGCCACAAGGAAAAATAATAATAATAATATTTTTCTTTAAAAGCAATTTATAAGGTGGTAAACGAGACGATCTCGGAAATGGCTCCAGCGATTTGGATGAAATTTCATATGTAGATAACGTTTTGCTTTTCAAGTTCGTAACACGATTTTACTTGTATTTGGTATCTCTGAAACAACTCTGACCTCATCTCGTAGAGGTTTCAGGTTCCAGTAAGCCTACTGATGTTAGTTTAGCTTCTCTTTGGTTAGAGCGAGGAGCTGGGCACCTCAAAATGCCTAGGAAGCCTTCAAGAAAAACGTTTTACATTAATCAAACTCTTGCGTATAGAACAGAAATTGAAAGATGCCGAGCGAAGATCGGTCACCCAGGTACTAAGGAAAAAAGGAGCGGCCTGGTGTCTCAGTGGTTAATGCGTCTGGCATGAAATCGAAAGTTTTCCCGTTTGAATCCTAGTCTCGGCTGGGATTTTCAAAGGTTCTCAGCCCTCTTTCACCTCTGCAAAGTTTGAATTATATATGTGAAGTACGCCAGAGTACTTCTGTTCGATTCCTCGTTGAGTTGTAGGTCCCTTATACTCGATAGTTTTATCCGGTAAGAATATGCCGATATGATAGACGCTGGTATGCCACCAAATCGTAAGACCACACGAAATTACGTTAAAAAAAATATAAACTTAAAATGTTTCAAGAACAAATATTAATTCGATTATTCTGTTCATAATAGCTCATCTAAAGTCCTCCACGCTATATTTCTTCCCTATTTTGTCTTAATGCCTAGCCGACATTGAGATCACTAGAGGGGGGAATGGACTGGGAGAAACTTGGATGTGACCTTTTGAAGGAACCATTCTGGCATTTGCCTGAACTGATTTAGAGAAATCGTGAAAAATCGATGGATGGTCGAACGGGGATTCGAATCCGCGCATACCCGAATACCAGGAGCAATCGTTACCGCTGTTCCACCACTCTCGCTAATGGCAGTCAGTTTACAACGCAGCTTGTTATAACATAAAACCAAAATAACCTGTTGGATATATGGCTGACAAAGTAGCGTTCTCTCCATCTGCAGGTGGTTAAAAGCGGCTGGAGACAGTTACTGCCCAGACTAATTATTCTCAGCACGGTTTGACATGGCTTGTTTTCTCTACACCATTCTGTCCGAAAATTTATCGACGCGGCCATAGACGGTAATGTTAGCGCCAATCTAAGATATGTAGTTTTTTTTTTACGGAAATTTGGGGAACATGATTGTTTACAGACAAATGTAAAGTGTTCCGACACTCTCTTCGTGATGATACAGCAACAAGTATTTTCCACCCACTGAAATCTTCAGTATGTTATCAAATATTCTCTCTAGTTTTTCATCCATTTTCTCATAATATTCAAAATGTTTCCCGCCCATCCCTTACCAGAAACTGCTTTCATTTAGTTGACCTTTTCATATCTTCACAAAGACTGAAAGAGGTACTTGAAGAAACAACTTTTTAATTACATGGTAGAGCAGTTTAGATCTAACACTGTCACACGATATACCATGCTCTTTTCTAGTGAATTTTTACCTTCGGCTCAACGTTACAAAAGTCTCTTATTTTAGTGGCTCCTGTAGAAAGTTTGTACCGAGCGTGGTGGTGTAACGGATAGCGTTCTGGCCTCGCATTCGGGAGGACGGCGGTTCGAATCCCCGTCCGGGCATCCAGATTTGGGTTTTCCATGGTTTTCCCAAATCACTCCAGGTGAATGCCGGGATGCTTCCTTCAAAAGGCCATGGCCGAATTCCTTCCCATTCCTTGCCCCCATCCTTTCCCGTCTCTAAAGACCACGTTGTTAAAATGGGACGTTAAACTGTTAAAAAAAAAAAAAAAAGTTTGTGCCCTATCTTGATTGTGTCACTCAAGAAGTAGGCCTCATTTTAAGTCAATTAAAAGTAGAATTAATTTTCAAAACACTCAGGACAATATTTTTCAAAGTTTTTCATTTCGGGTATTTTTAGAAAATAGCTGTGCTGGCTTTTTTTATCGCTCCTCTTTTGTCTAGTAGCATCTTGTTTTTCGATGTTAGGGCCGTTAACCCTTGCAGTACATGTGGAAATCTTGTATGTGGTACAGAAGACCATTGTTCTACACAACTCTTCTTTTTTTTTATTATTCATAATAAAGTGTTACATTTATAATACATAAAATTACTTACAATTAATTTCAAACATTATTAACATAATGTATAATTTAGATTTAAATATTTTATTATACTGCAATTTGTGATGTTATCGCATTTTCCAGAAAGACTCCGAACTTTTCTTTGTATTTTGTTGTCCTTTTCATCACCCACATCTTGATTTTCATTGTGGACAAGTAGTCTTCTAAATTCTTCGTTTTGCTCTGTAAAATATAAAACATGGTTTGACCCAGTATCCAAATGCACGAGTTCTGTTTTTCTTGAGGAGCTATCTTGATCTCTGGTCGTACAACTATCCTGGTGTCTACATTCATCGGTGGTACTTGTAAAAGGGCTGCTATAGCATGCTTTGTCCACATCCATATTTGGTATGCCTCACCACATTGGAAACGATGTAGAAGTGAGTCGATATTTCCACAATTTTCACATCTGTCAGTTGCCTTGAAATGTATTCGAAATAATTTCTCGTTTGTTGGAATTGTTTCATTAACCACTTTGTACCATAAAGCTCGTATGTCTGAAGGCAGGTTCTTGTTAAAAATATTTGACCAAACAATCCCCCAATTAGTATCTACATATTTTGTTTCTATCTTGTTGCGTGGGGCATTAATCGTTAATATTTTGTAGATTTCTTTTGTTGTTTGTGGGGGCTTTTGTAGCTGAGCTGCTGTTATGTAACTAATTTCTAGAAAATAGTTCCTGATATGTTGGAAGTTTTTATCGATGTGGTCAATTCGTATTGGAGCCTCTGCACTTGCGGGTCTGTATGTATTCACTAATTGAGATGTGAGACTGTCCTTCGTCTTCATAATTTTGTTCATCGCTGGTAGAAAAAGCGCTTTGCATTTGATGTTGGTATCAACAACATTCAAACCTCCGCTGCTGTTGGGCAAGGTTAATGTCTGAAAGTTTACTTTAAAAAGTTCACCTTGGCATAGAAACCATGAGATTGCTCGTTGTATGTTTTGTGTTATGGCTTTGGGGAAGGAAGAATCTGCGCTAAGTAATTTATTTTGCCAAATATTGATAATTTAACTGAAGTTGCTTTTTGTATTATGTTAATCTGCTTACTTTTGTACCCTTGGAGCGTTCCCCTGACGGTATTTAAAACCTGGCGCCAATTATTTGCACTCATTTTGTGAGGGTTGGCTTCAAGCCATACACCTAGAGATTTGTGTTTATTTATTTGCATTATTCCATGTACTGCCAGGTTGCATTGGAGCCCTAACCCAATATGTAGGAAACCAGATTTATTAATATTCACTGTTGCTCCACTTGCACTCCTGAAAATTTTTAATTGATGACTGATAGTATCCACGTCTTCTTTGCTTGTGATATATACACCTAAATCATCTGCATAGGCACGGCAAGTGTAACGTTTGCCATTAAAAATAATGCCACTGGTAGTGTTATGAATTTTATGTAATAGAGGTTCTATATAAATTTCGAACAGAATCATAGAAAGAGGGCATCCTTGCCTCACAGCTCTGCGCATGCGGAAACTTTGTGAAATCTCTCCATTTACAATAATCCTTGAAGTGACATTCGATATAAGTTTCTCGATAACGTTCGCAAACCCTTGTCCTAGCCTCATTTTTGTGATTGTTCTAAGTAGATACTGATGGTCAACATGGTCATAGGCCTTATCAAAATCTACAAAAAGAATTCCTGCTTTCATAGACTTTTGTGCTGCTAAACAAATTACGTCTCTATATTCCATAGTGGCATGTGAAATTCCTCGTTCCGATATACCTGATTGGTAAGATCCCAGGACTTTTGGTAACAGCTTTGCTAGTCTTCTTTTGAGGATGCGAGCAACAATTTTATAATCAGAATTTAATAGAGTCATAGGTCTTAATTTCTGAATTTCGTGAGTTCCAGGAGCCTTTGGGACCAGAATTATTATTCCTTCAGTAAAAAACTGAAGGTAAGCTATCAAGAGTCCAGACTTCATTAAAAATTTCAAGCATTTTATTTTTGATGATATTCCAAAAACGTCTATAAAATTCCAAAGGAAATCCATCTATTCCCGGGGCTTTTCTCAATGCACCAGTCTTCAATGCTTGTTCCACTTCTTCTTGATTAAAGTATTGACAGAGAAGTTCTCGTTCGTCATCTGTAACTGCTGATCTCATCTCGTTTAAAATTTCTTACTATGTCTTCTGTTCTTGCTGAACCAGCATTGTAAAAGTTCATGAAATGGTTTAAAATCGCCCTAGAAATCTCCTTTTGATTGATCAAACTCTCTCCCTCTGAAGATTTGATTTTGGTAATTAGTTGAGATTTACTTCTTTTGGTGGCTCTTATCAGATGGAAGAGCGAGGCTTTCTCCTCTTCTATAATGTCAGTGGGCTTAGAATTCACCAAAAGCGCTTCCATTTTGACGCTTGCAGTTTATTAATTTTTTCTTTGTTTTTCTTGATCATAATAGTGTCGTGAATTGTCGGTTCATCTTTTTGATAAAGCTCTCTCAGCCCTCTGTAAAAGAATTCCAATGTATGGTTTGTCCAGAAATTTTTCTTCGAGAATAAGCAATAATTGCCTTCCTGAGTTTAGGTTTAGCATAAAAGAGCCACCATTCCATATTTGATTTGTAGTCGTTGCATGTTCTCATACAGGCGGCCCAGGTGTTTACGACAATTTCTTCACATTCATTGTCCTTAAAGAGTGAAGTGTTCATTTTCCAATATCCTCTTCCTCGGTATATATTGGGAGGAGTCATACATAGGCGACACACGTAAGCGCAATGATCAGAGAAGCTTAACGGAATAATGTCATCACTACTTAATTCGGGTGTTAGGTTATTTGATACATAGATTCTATCCAGTCTACTTTTTGAATTTGAAGTCAAATAAGTGAAACATTTGCGGTTCCCGTTCAAAACCCGAAAAGAATCTTTTAAACCGATTCCCGTTACAAGCATATCTAGTTCCGGGCATAAGTTGGGATTAGGGCATTGATCGTTGCTATTCAGCACACAATTGAAGTCACCACCAATGATTATCTTTGAAGGTTTCCTTCTTAATAAATAAGGGACCTGTGTTTTAAAAAATGACGCTCTTTCGGCCCTTTTATTGGTACCTGAGGGTACGTAAACATTAACGATGCAACAGTCATTGATATGTACTACTATCCCTCTTCCGGACGTTAGTATTTCTTCATCCTTATAAGGAATACCTTCCTTTATGATAATTGCAGTGCCAGTATTGCTTGTTTGGTCAATGTTCAAAATAGTATTGAATCCAAAAATATTTAATTCCTTTGTTAACACTTCTTGTAATAGAGCTATGTCTATTTGATTTTTGTAGAGAAATTGACTTAGGAAGTTTAATTTGCTAAGGTTCGAAATTCGGTTTATGTTTATTGTTGCAATGGTAACAATGCGTGGCATTTATGGTTGGAACTGGTGTTACCAATCTGCAATTTTAAACGTCTTTAGACCATAATTGTTTTACTTGAATGTCTTTCTGTAAGTATCCTTCGTCCAAAGTTGTATCTTTTGATTCCTCTTTAGTCGTAATTTCTTCTACTTCCATTTCCATTGGATTGCTTGTACTGTTCATAGTGTTTTTTTGTATTGTTGACTTCCTTAATTTACTTCTAGATTCTTGTTGTAACTCTTTTTGTTTGGTTTTCGTTATTCTGGTTTTCTTTAACTTGGGTCCTATATCTTTGATTGTGTCATCAGAGCTATATCCAGGTTCAGTAATCTTTGTGTCAGGTGAGTTGACTAGAGTATCTTTGGTCTTATCATCTTTGATTATACTGTATTTTGGTAACTGGAACTTTATTTATGGTCGATGTTGTATCTGTGTCACTGTTGGTGTTGACTTTTAGTGCTTCTTCTAACTTTGTTGCATCTATTTCTTTCGTCCTAGATTCTTCAGACTCTATAATAATCGGGTTAATAAATGGTATTGATTCTGTCTCTTTTTCTGAATTGCAGTATCCAGGCGACATTTCTATTTTCTTTTCTTCCTCCGTGGTATGTAAAAGCAAGTCTTCTGGCGAATTATTTACTCCCACTTTCTCTGACACTACATTCGCATAAGTTGTTATACGATTACTAGCTAATCTGTCATTAATGCTGGAAGAAGGACCTACTTTTTTCTTCGGGCATTGCTGTCGTAGGTGCTCCGGCGAATCACATAACGCACAGGTTCGTGGCTGTCCATCATATATAACAAGGGCTTTATGTCCTCTTATGTTAACATAGGACGGTATGTGTTTTTTGAGGTCAACACGTACAACCCTAACCCCATTGTTTACCTTGAAACGCATGTTTCCTGCCCATTTTTCTCCATATACTTGCATAACATTACCATAAATTTGCATACAGTCATTTTCTACTTCAAAAGGTAAATTATACAGTTTAATCGTGCGTATTCCTATGCCTGCAAAGGTTATGCGAACGTGACTCACCTCGTTATTCGTGTGTGTGAAAACCATATCACCATTGGTCCTTTCCATTACTTGTATACATCTCTCTTCGTTACTTAATTTAACATAAACTGCATTTTCCAGAAAATCATATTGTAAACCGAGGACATCATCTTCGCGTAGTTCTATTTGATCGTATAGCCATTGGTCAATTTCGTATACTTTCGGTCTTGGAAAACCATATGAAAAACTGAATTTCAAAGTTGCCTTTCTTATCGTCGAATCCATAATACAATAAGGGGTGTTATAAAACTCTATAAACTGTTACCTTATGTGTGTAACTTGCTAAATTAAGCAGAAATACCACGACAGTTACGTGCCGTAATGTAACTATACACAGCACCAAAGATGCTACTTGCCGTTAACCCTTGCAGTACATGTGGAAATCTTGTATGTGGTACAGAAGACCATTGTTCTACACAACTCTTCTTTTTAATGGGGGCTCTGCGGTATAAACAGCTGCCACAAACAAACGATTGGTCTCGCTAGACGTAAACGGACCGCAGAAGGGAGTTTCTCACAGCTGGCTGTTCTACGAAAAACATGTCTGCTCTCAATACATTGCAGACTTCCCGGACTACCGTACTTGAAATTTAGTCTGAATCAGACGATGACGTGTAAAGATGGCTGCAGATTGTGTAAGGTACTACTAGACAGAATATTCTGAGTGAAGGTGGCAACCATTCCAGACCTCACTAACATTTCCTCTTCGGCATAAAATGCAACTGCCATCAAAGCAGTATCTTTCGAAACAATGAAGCGCGTATTTCAGGTTAATTAATAACGTGGTATGTGATATTAAGAAGCGTACACGTTAAATTGGTGAAAGATTCAAGCGGAAATTAATAGATCCATAAAAATCATTGCAATGAGATATGAGGTAGAAAATGTAACTTCTAAATCGAGTCTGTTGAGCGATAACGCTGGGGCGTGCTATTCGGAGATCGCAAGTTCAAATCTGCGTGCAGTCATCGAAATTTCAGTTTTATATGGGAACATCGGAATGGTTCCTTAAAAATCCGATTGCCGAATTATTCTCCAATCCTTCCATATTGTCATCTCGCAGCTCTAATGACCTCGACGTCGACGTGTGTTCTTGACATAGCTCTGGCCTCGCATTCGGGAGGATGCGGGTTCGAATCCCCCTCCGGGCATCCAGATTTGAGTATTCTATGGTTTCCCCCAAATCACTTCAGGCGAATGCCGGGATGCTTACTTCAAAAGTCCATGGTCGAACTCTTCCCTTTCCTTTGGCCCCCGTCCTTTCCCGCCTCTAATGACGTCGATGAGGTGTAAAGCCATAAGGAAAAAAATGACCTTGACAGTGACTAGCCTCGAGAGAATTTAATTCTTAAAATATTGCCATTGGTCAGTTAATCCAGTTTTTAATTGCATTCCCTTGATTATATTTGAAAATTTAGCTTTGTCGGCAATTTATTAGCTAAGTAAAGAAACAAATTTTCAGTAGAGGAAAGCGAAGATTTAAGATTGCGGAAAACAAATAAGGCACTAACTATTGAAAAATTAGTGTAATTACACAAAGCTCAACCCTCTAATTAATAGTAGTTTTTCATAATACGTATTTGTTAATCAAACTGCGAACAATACGCTAATCATGTTAATATGTTTTAATAAAGTGATTTCAAAAATCTGTACTTGTTTTTCTATAAGTGATATTGAACACTTCACTTAAGAGGGGCACCATTGAATTACTGTTTCAAAAAATGGGTTTCGAACTAAAATGTTTGAACACTAGGGATTAAATTATTTATTATAAATGATGGCAGTGTTTTTTTCCTCAAAAGGGGGCTGTGAGTATTTTTTTCGAAAAAGGGACTGTGAGTATTATCTTTTTTTAATCAGCAAAGGTGGTTTAAATGGTAGTTTACTACTGGATCTGTTACAATACACAAGATTAACTATAGTTTTATTAATTTTTAATTTCGGTGGTGCTAACACTCCGGTGGAAATTCCCCTAGTTATCTAATTACCCTTTTTTTAATATTATCTTTTGTAAGTTAAGTGTTAAACCCCCCCCCCTCCTCCTCTTCACTTTTCAGATTTAGAAATGTAATAAATATTTTCTCTGCATGGGCTTCGAATATGATGCAGGGTTATGAATTTCAAGAATCGTTATAAAAGGTAATACTGGACTCTTGTGATGTATTATGCATGGGTTCCTCAATCAATTATTACGTAAATTGAGTAATTGATTTGGATATTTGCTATTCAGAGCTACTGATGTGTGATAAATGGTAGCTGAATTATCATTAAGTAGTCAATTTATTCAACGTGAAGTTTCAAATGGCAGCGTATTTCCGCAAATAGGTAATTAATTAGACTGATAATTAGTCACCTAATAATGCAATTTAAACACAGTAATTCTGTATGGTGACAAATGCCAGTTTAATGAATTAAATGTCGTAAAATCAAAGTGAAACAATTTAACAGATGTGAAACATGGAACTCCTTTGAAATGAGAGACTTCGTACACATGGCTGACTTATTATTCACGGACTAAAGTCAGATTTTGAGTATCAATACTCCTCCACGTGGAGTGACTGATAACATTCCATAAACCCTTATTGGTTGTCGCCGGTTATTGTTCACACATTTGATCCTTCTCAATTTCAATTGAACAACGTCTGCTCAGCCGACGAAGCAATTCGCATTATTCCAGCTGAAACTACATACAGGGTGTCCAGAAAAGGACTCCCTGATTTCAAAATTAAATATCTCGAAAACAAAGATCGATAGAGGAATGCAGTAAACGGTATGTTTATTGTGACAGCTGTAAGAAGTGTATACAGCAGTGTGAAATAATAGTTACAAAAGCTGCTAACAGATGGCGCTGTAATCGCCATACGTAATGCCTAAATAGTGATCCGAAGCTCAGGGTAGTGCCAATGGTGAACATTTTGAAAACATTGTGGTGTGATTGTTTGCAAAGATTGTTTTCATACGATTATTTCACTTATGTTTGCTGATATGAGCTGTACAGCGTACAGCGCCATCTGTTAGCAGCTTCTGTAACTATTATTTCACACTGCTGTATACACTTCTTACAGCTGTCGCAATAAATATACCGTTTACTGCATTCCTCTATCGATCTTTGTTTTCGAGATATTTAATTTTGAAATCAGGGAGTCCTTTTCTGGACACCCTGTATAATTCTTAATCATAACTGCGTATATAAACCTGTAAGCCGCCGTTTCATTGGGTTTTCTTCATCCATGCATCAGCTAAAACCTACCAAACCGATGGATATGCGATTTTCACAGTTTGGAAGCTTAAGAGCTAACATAAAACTGCGTTATGTCCTATAAATCTACGTGCACAATGGATGGAGCAATAAATAATAATCTGTCCCGAATCGGGAAAGGTAGGCGTCAAAGATCGCACTATATCAAAGATATGCACTGTACTTCTTGAATTTTGTTAATATAGTTTTGCTTATGGCTTTACGCCTCGTCGAGTTGGTTAGAGGCGAGAAGGGACTGGGGGCAAGGAACGGGAAGGAATTTGGCCATGGACTTTTGAAGGAACCACCCTGGCATTCGCTTGGAGTGATTTGGGGAAACCGTGGAAAACCGAAACCGGATGGCTGGATGGGATTCGAATTCGCGACCTCCAGAATGCGAGGCCAAAGCGTTACCGCTCACCCACCACGCTCGGTGTGTTAATATTGTTGTTGACTACGTAACTTAGGATGTGTAGTAAGTAGAATGGCATTCGAGAATTCAAATAAAACTATTAAAAACTAAATTTAGCTGCCTGCAGTAGTGATTACGTCAGCAACAGGGCACTCATTAGACAATTTAAATTATTGAAAACTAAATTCATTGTATCTTATGCGGGCACAACTTCATGAAATTGTGTGTGCGAAAATTGAAACCACTTTACGAATCGTGCCAACCAAACTTTCAAAATTTTGATAGTAAAATTTAACAGAAACAACGTGTTGTATCTTGTAACGACCCATGTTTACTAATTCGTACATATCTTCAATCGGCCTATCAGAATTATCGACCTGTCAAATTATAACAGCCAAATTGGCGCGCAATTCAAATCTAGCGCTCTTATTACATAAACCAGTGGTACTGAAAAGATAAATATTTCGTGGCATACTTTCCATAGTATTACTGTGGGATAAAAATTCTCTGCTTGCGACTTCCCCGCCCGTAATTCTTTTTTTCAATGACCGTTCCCGGAATAGCGAAGGTCGGCAGAATGGAGCCAACCTAAATAAACGGAGAATCGAGCGTGGGTCTATTTAGCGATCCGCGGTAAACATCACTCGCCTTTACAAGCACTCCTTCGCACATTTGCACCGCGTGGTCGGTCCAGTTAATCGCAGTGCAAAATAAGGCGTCAGTGTTTTAGAGAGCGGTGGAAACATTAAGACCCAGTTGTGTAGGTTGAGACGTCTGTTCATAAAAAAAACTTAAATTATTTATCGAGCGTGTTGGGTGAGTCGTAAAGCTCTGGCCTCGCATTCGGGAGGACGCTGGTTCGAATCCCCGTCCGGGCACATAGATTTAGGTTTTTAATCGTTTCCCCAAATCACTCCAGGCAAATGGTGGGCTGCTTTCTTCAAAAGGGCATGATTGAACTTCTTCTCGTTCCTTGTCCCCAGGCCTTTCCCGCCTCTAATGACCTCGGTCTACGAGGCGTAAAACAAAAAAAAAACAAAAAACAAAAAATAAACTTATTGTGATTTTCAATTCATAGCAACTCATGAGCGCACTGTGCAAGAAATATGGAAACGCAATATTAACAGCTACCGGATTTATTCCGCCAAGGGAAGTGTTTAGTTGTTATAGTTATCGATTTGCAGACTCATTTCGTCTCTTTGATAGAGGGTGATGACTGTAATTACATATGGTGATATGGTGTTGTGATTGAATATCGAGGGTTGTTAAGTTTGCTCACACACACGCAGTTAAGCTTTTGTGGCCATATGTTAATCAGCAATATGTTGATGTCATCAGTACCAATTAATACTAACTAACATGTGTTGCGTTCGATCGAATCATAATTTATCAGCCCACTTTGCTGTGCTGTAACTGTCGTTTGCGCGGATCGCGCGGCCAACTTGCAGTCACACCAGTCGGTCTTGTAGTATCTGTCTTTCAGTTTATCAGATACAGATGTAAAAAAAAGTTTTTGAGATGTTGTGAGGTGATTGTATGTGTGTTTGTGTACATCAAATTTGTGTGTCATTGCTGATATTTAATGTTTAGAGTAGTATGTGTTTTGATTAAGTGCTGTTCTGGTTGAAGTATGTCGTTTTGTTCGTCACTGTGATTATTTGTTTTTTTTCTTGTCTGAATGGAGGTTAGTGCTAATGCTGCGTTGATTTATAAATGTTATATTTGTTGTATGTCACCGTGTCCGTTTAAATGTCAAGTTGTTTGACATCTATCGTTCACATTATTGTCAAGTACTTCGATGGTCACTTAATATGTCGGCATTTGTATGTATTCTGACCCCTTTATTTGTTTTGAGTGAAATGGAAGTCGTTATTTCTTATATATTGCTCATTATTAATACGTATTCTAGTAATTGTGGATCGTTGTTTTTTTTAATCGAGCTATGTTGTAGCTGTGGCTTGAAAGGATTGTTTATTTTGATTTTGATTTTTTAAATTTGTTCCATGTCTTTTTTCTGAGTTATTTTATTATTATTATTATTATTTTTGAAATATGCATGGTTACGTTTTGATTGGTATAATACGCTTTGCATATTGATACTGTGTTAACCTGCTTTGTGTGTGAGAGAGGTGCTGTTGTTTTTTGTGAGTGGTTGAATGTTTTGTACTTTATGATGTCTGTATGTGTCCTTTTTTGTACAAATATAAAGAACAGTTTGTGTGATTCAGAGTTGTGGTTTGAACTCTGAGAATTCATCGTATAGAATTAAAACCTGGGAAGGTCTAGATAGCATTACAACTAGCAAAAAAATGTGCCAGTTTTCTATTCTTGACAAAGAAGGTCTGTTGTCTATAATCGATTAATCTTATGTGGGATCTAGTGTATGAAGACAGTTTGCTGTGTACTTGTAGCACCATTATTCTATACAGCGTGAGGAACTACTAACGCTGTGTTCAAATCCTAACGCGGACATACAGGCCAAAGTGATTTTTATCATGCAGGCAAATTCTGTAATTACGTATTGCATCAAAAATGCATTTTCAAAATAACAACACAAAGTAACTTCAGCAGTTATAGTTGCTTTTAGCATAATACGACGATCTCTCCTTTCCTTCTGACGATCTGGATTTCCGTGAGCACCCAAGTTGAAAGGAATTACGAAGAAAAATGTCAAAAATTTACATGTTAAAGCGATTGTGAAGACCTCCAAATGTGACTTTCAAATTGTTCTAAACTCGATCTCCATTACTGAACAACTACTTTCGAAGACAGCTCGCAGCTCATCTTAGACAAATGTCTTATATCAGCTGGTAAACACGTGTTAACATCAACCGGTATAAAGTAAAAATAACTTAATCTGCTGAAATACGGTAGTAAGAAACAATAAAAAGTTACTAAACTTAGTAGACGCAGAACCAGCAGTGAGTATCCTTAACAAAACTATCGCATTACTAACTCCAAATTACGAGAGTACCTATTAAAATCTTGAAAACTAGATATGATAGATGTCTTCTGAATTTTGCACTGTTTGTATAATTTGCTTATATTTTGTGTACAGTAAATATTAATTTGTATCCTACTGAAGCGGATCAGGTGAGGGTATTTATTGAACTGCAATACAAGCACTCAATTTCTCTACGTCGCGTCTCAAGGTGTGTGATTTCATTAGTTCATGAGCTCAACGGGGCAACACAGCACAGCACAGTCTAACCTCTGAGAGTTAGGAGTAGACCAGCAGTTGTGAAAGTACGTTTCTTGAGAGGCAGTGATATACTGTAAGAATGGAGAAGCAGTATCGACGTACATTAGGATTCTTAACCTGTAGCAGGCCTCTACGGTTTGTGATTTTGTTACACTGTCATCTCTTGTAACGATAACTCTGCAAAAATTTATTCCAGTAAATCTGAGATTTTCTGCATTTTTCTCTACCATTTTCTAAATAGCCCAAGAAACAGTGGAATTAATGATGATCGCCGAAACATCGTTTTCATACTTTGTTTTCCTTCGGACTTAACAGGCGGGAGAGGATGGTGGGCAAGGAATAGGAAGGAATTTAGCCATGACATTTTGAAGAAACCATCCCGGCATTCGCCTGGAGCGATTTTGGGAAGCCATGGATGGTATCCTCCCGAATGCCTCTCACCCAACACGCTGGTTACCCGTTGTTCCAATTGTTGATTTAATTTTTTTTCTTATGGATTTACGCCTCGTCGAGGTCGTTAGAGGCCGGAAAGGACTGGGAGCAAGTAACAGGATGGAATTTGGCCGTGCCTTTTTAAGGAAACCATCCAGGCATTAGCCTGGAGTGATTTGGAGAAACCATGGAAACCCTAAAGATGGATTAGCGGGCGGGGATTAGAACGGACGTCCTGCCGAACGAGAGGCCAGAGCATTATCGCTCACCCCCCCACGCTCACCGAGAGTGGTGGTGTAACGGTTAGCGTTCTGGCCTCGCATTCGGAAGGACGGCGGTTCGAATCCCCGTCTGGACATGCAGATTTGGGTTTTCCATGGTTTCCCAAATCACTCCAGGCAAATACCGGGATGCTTCCTTCAAAAGTCCATGGCCAAATTCCTTCCCATTCCTTGCCCCCCATCCTTTCCCGTCTCTAAAGACCTCGTTGTTAGAGAGACGTTTAGCAGATATGAAAAAAAAACACGCTCGGTTAACTTCTATTACAACGGTTGAAGCACGTCTGATTAGTTTCCTGTTTGCATAGCTTTGCTTCCTGCAAGAGATAACAGGCTATTAATTTGGCACTTTGCAACTTAAACAAGCTTGAATGTATGGTCGCTTTTGTTGACTGCGTCTACGCGGGGGTCGCAGAGTTAGCTCGTGTGTCTCCGTAATCTGTCATCTCGACTATCTCCCACCATTGTGTCTCCACAGGGTGCGGTGTGCTTCTCTATTGTGTCTGCTTCACTAATAACCTCGATTTAAATAACGAACAAAGGAGAGCGCCGTCGGAATGCACAGCTTACAACATAATTGTCACTAGTCAACAGTCACGATATTTCCTGTTTTAAAATAGGGTATAGTAAAAGTCTCACTCCGGGTCGTTGGGTCCCATATGATCGGGACGAGGAAGATAGAGCTCTGTATTCCGTTTCATAACTTCAGCAAACGGGTAGAAGTGTTATCAGCACCAGTGCCCGACCGTTTTCACCAGATTTCGACCACTGATTGTCCAGTCGTGGTCCTAATAATTAGTCAGGTATCGAGTCCCATGTAGGCTGTAGTAATCGAGTTAGAAGTTAGTTTCCAGATTAAAACACAACTCTATGTCTGCTGATATCATAATAAGTATTTCAGCACAATTTCTCTGTGTTGGCTGCAAAGCTTGCTGAGTGGGTGGTTAACGTTCGGGTCTGTCATCTTGGAGAATGCTGGTTCGATCCGTATTTTGGGTTCCTGAATTCATTTCAGTCAAATGCAGCGATAGTACCGAGCCCGATTTCCTTCTTACTCGTTTCATCCTTGCTCTGAAGACATGTGTGTCGACGAATGGTAAAACCCCCCAAAAATCTTTTTTGTCCCTTTCATCGACTGTTACAAATTTTTATCATTTTGATAACTCAATTATTGATTATAATCATTACACCGAAATTTTATTCAAGTTTTGGGGTCTCTGACTGTGTCAGATTAGGTTCTAGTATGTATGTTTCTATTTTAGACGCTTTTATTTTTATTATTTTAGCCCACTCTGTTTTCTTCTTGATCTTTGCTATCAGCTGCCGAAAAATGCATGTAAAACAGGAACTATCTGTGACGACATTGCAATCCCTCTACCTTTGCATCATCTCTCTATTTAAGTTGCCTCGGAAACTTGCAGCTAATTCTCATCTGCTATTTGTGTCCGTACTGGGATACATGGGTTCCCTGTTCCATAGTAACGCTTTCGCATTTGTTTGTTACCACATGGGAGATACAATACTTAAATTAGAGGACACTGATCAGCAGGTGTTAAGTTACCAAAATGATACGCTTTTTTTTTTTCTAGGTTTGGGAAATACTTTTTTTCGAATATTCATTAAGGGCGTCTTGGGGATTTTGGTAGATAAACATACCAAATAAGTTTTATCTCGGTACCCATTTATTCTGCTACCATTTAGCACCACCGGATTTCAGTAGCTCCACATTGGCTTCGTCAAAGAACTTGATATGTCAGTAATGCTCTAGATAGTTTGGAAGCATTAAGCCATCGTGATACAATACTAGGCTAGTCGGAAGTTTTGACAATTTTCAGCATCTCTGACGCATCGCTTCCTTTCTTAGTGGTTCAAGAAGTAGTTGGTCTTTCTTATTCCAAACTGGCTCATAAAAATCATATTATACAGAATGAAATCCCTGCCACATTCCCATTTCGTTATTTCCTCAAATCGTTTGAAATGTAATTATCTTTCGTTTCAAATCAGTCACGGTAGTGAAGTGACGGGAAAAAGAAATCGCAACCTTAGTGGAGTACCGGAGTGCAAATACGAACCGACCAATACAAAATTCTATAGCTATTTTTCAATCCAAAGATTAAGTCCATCACAACAGAAAATTTTTTGAAGCGGGAAACATGAATCACTATGGCGTATTCAAACTTGAGCACCGAGGGTGGTCAGTGAGCGGTAACTCTCTGGCCTTACAGTCGGCAGGACGCGGATTAGAATCCCCACCCGACCATCTAGATTTAGGTTTTCCATGGTTTCCCAAAATTACTGCAGGTAAATTCGGAAGGTTCCTTCAAAAGACCACGATCTAATTCGTTCCCGTTCCTTGTCACCAGTCCTTTAACGTCTCTAATGACCTCGACGCCAATGAGACGTAAAGCCAGAAAAAAAAAATAAAAAAATACAAACATCAAAATAAACGCTATTCGTCTTACCCTGTAGTGAGCATTATTAAAACGGCTTTCCTTTGTTTCATAATGTTTCTGGTTGATATGTGCACCATTTGTAGCGAAAGGATTAATCACTAATACTAGATATAATTTCTCAATTTGCCTCTGGCGTTATACTTAAGCTGCGTTCCCACGATCTCTTGTAACGGAGGCGGCACCTCATTAGCCGAAGTGTAGGACGAGCGCGCGCCGCAGGTTAGCCCTCGCTTACCTCGCCGCCACCTCCCCACCACGTTGCCCAGTGTCGTTTGGCACAGAGCACTTTACAGCAACAGAGGGGGTGCGCACCGCTGCTGCAAACCGATGGCAACAGCGCACCGCTACACACGCCTGTGATGTTTACCGACACAGAGTGGGTAGCTGCGTCTCATCTCCGCTAGCAGAGACGGCCCTGTTCCCATGGCGTGTTGTTGAGTATCCGTCCCGTCCTGTCTCGCCTTCGTTACAAGACGTCCTGCGAACGCGGCTTTAGACATCCATTAATCTTACGTGAAATATTACAAGAAACCCCGGGTATTGCCTCTATGTAGTGACGTTGTATATGATGACGTTCCTGCGTCGCTTAGGACCTTTCTTTTAATATAATAAATTTTGGTTTTAACTTTTGTGACGTCATACTTGTCGAATTGTGCCGATCATACTTTGCTGTACATTAGTTAAAATGATCAGAACTGGAGGGTGAGTTGTGATAATTCAATTAATATGGCGGTTTCCAATTAAAACGCCTCAATGTCTTCATGCACAGTGGATTGGTTCCTTGTGGAAGTGCTGTGACGGCGGGTTTTATTTCGTCTTGATCGTCGGCCTGCTTCACGTGTTACGGAAGTTTCTTGCGGCACAGCGTAGACTCGCGAAAGAAAGAATCAGTGTCCCAAATAAAGTTTGATAGGCGGCCAATTCGGTAAAGTTGCTCCTCTGCTCAGACTTTTACTTTATAACATTGGCCTCTGAGATTCCAGTAGTCTACCACAGCCAAGTTTTTACCCGCAGCGTGGAAAGAAGTGATTGGATATTTCGTCGAATATCAAAATCCACGAAACGTATGGGAGAAAATATGCGTGTACAGTAATCGACTACAAATTTAAGTTTCGGTATTTGATTGCATTTTCATGTAACAGGGTTCTCTGAAATATATGTTACTAGTTTCATCACGACATTTTTGGGTCTTATTTGTCATTGACAGAATTTCGTGAACATCAACATTTAAAAAAAAAAAAAAAAAAATAATGAACTAATTAAATTAACATATCATGGAAGGCTATTAGTCAAGTTTAGGAACACCGTAAAATGTTACTTTTTCAATATTCATATTAAAATTTTACTTTTCGGCGCTGGTTCTAAACATTTTCTTTAGGGAGCGTCCATAAATTATGTGAGGTGAAATAGGGGGGGGGGCGGCGAAATCACACCAAGGAGGAGGGGGTCAACGAAAAAATCACGTGAGGTTTTGGAAATTATTGTTGGACCGTAGAGCTAGAAAAAAAAAAAAAAGGTCTAGAAAACACGCGAAAGTCGATTTTAGAGGGGTATTTCGTCGAAAAGTGGGGGTGTAACCGGCTTTGGAAGGGTGAGACCTAAAAAAAAAGGTCTCAAAAAGTTGTCAGGGCGATTTCTAGGGGGGGGGGGGGCTTACGGACCAGATATCACGAAATCTCACCAGAAGAGAGGGGGGGGGGGAGGTCCGGAAATCCGGAAAAATACATCACGTAGTTTATGGATGCCCCTTTATTGACTAGGCTAAATTTTTCAGTGTGAACGGAAAGTAAGCCTAGAAGACGTAAAAGAGGCAGTGCGGTATTAGCTCTCCCTACGACATGCAGAGTCACCAGATTGCTTTCCTTCGTAACCCACGTCTTCTGCATATAGCCCAGTCAATAAAGGGCCAAAAACAGTGAATGTCGGAACTTTCTCTGGTAAAGCTGAATTTTCTCCCAGTAGTAGATCACTATTAGAGAGACATTTTTTCAAAAGTCCCCGAAAATTCCAATGGAGCTTCCCCCCCTACCCCCCTTTTAAGTTTAAAATGTAGAGTTTTACGCAATCGCATATAACTTTTTAACCAAAAGTTTATTAAGGTAATATTACTTACAGTTTTATTCCCTGATAAATATTCTACATCTTTTATAATAACATAATTTATGATATGTGCAGCAGTTTTGCCGTAAATTAACGAAATGTTGTAAAAAAAAACAATATTTTTTGCCACCTATCTACGTTTTGGCAAAACCATATTTTTATTCGTCACCAAATGAAAAAATGCTTCGAATGAAAGTTGTAGCTCATATATTCCTGAGTACATCGGTGTATAAACATATACAGTTATGTGTATTACTCTACTAGTAACATAGAAAACAGTAGCTGGGTTTTGAGCGCGTGAGCGCCCGGGAGTCGGCGGGCAGCGTGAGCCGGCCGCGCCCGTTGTGTAAGAGGAAGAATAAAGGTGCTATAATTTCCAGAAATAATTTTTAATGCATTTAACAGCGTTCGTTTGATCTAACGTGTCAGGGATAGTTGCTAATGTAGGAAAATCTTGAGGCATTTTCTAAGCAGCTCCTTGAAAATAAACGCAATGAAGCTGAAATTCTCGAAGATCCTACTGTAAAGGCAGCATTGAATCAATTTAATGAGTGTTTAAATAATGTGAAAACGCTCAGCAGAACAACTAAGCTTTGGATAAATCTTCTTAAATGCATTGACCTCATAATGATGTTTATTTACGCAGAAAGATCCGGTAATTGCGACCTCCATTTAAGTACTACAATTGAAATGCTCCCATACTTTCACGCTGCAGGCCATCTGCCATATGCTAAATCCGCACATCTTTATACACAAGAAATGACTAAACTTGGCTCTAAACTATCTCCACTAGAATTTGGTCTCTTTAAAGAACATTTCACTGTAAGAAGAACGGGGAAATACTGGTCTGGGACGTGGACTGACATGTGCATCGAACAGGGTTTGATGCGTCCCATGAAATCCGTTGGGGGCCTAACTCATGGACGAGGCATAACCGACAGCACTCTATCGAAATGGGTCCTCCGAACAAAATTTTTCTTAAAAATTCCTGATGCTGTCGAAGCTTATTTTGGGACATCAATTCAGTACAATGAGCAGCATGTTGAACTTCGCGTATCTAGACGAGAAAGAGATTTGTAGGACCTGCAAACATTTACAACATGGTTCCAAACACACAATCCTTTTACAAAACTATCAGGTGAATTAGTTTCATTGACATCTGGATTCGTGTGTGATGATTCAATAAACTGCGATGAAGCTTATGATGTCGGTCTCTCAGCCATAGCCAAAATGAAGGGACCTAACTTCCATGATATTAAACTTCACAGGAAGGATATGGTTAAGACTCAAGCAGTGCAGAAGTCAGCATTGGTACGATCAAAAGAAGTTTGTGTGAACTCCCAACAACTTTTTAACCGTATTTTGTGTGTGTGCGACAGTCCCGGAAAATTGAAGACTTACTTGGAATTCGAACTGTCTCCTCGACCACCTGCTTTGTTTGATGATGTATCCTTACGAAAATGAACAAAATCGTCACTGATGAAGGTATTTGAAGAAGGTGTCATCGACGTAACGGACCAAAATGGTGCAACTTATGTTTTGGACAGGGGATTTCTTCTACACAAAGTAGCGTGGCCAAGAAATTGTTCCTATGGCGTCATCTTAGAAACTTACTGTACATACAATTATATATTTACTGTACATATTTTGTAAATAAATATGGATCTAATTCAATTGTAGTATTTGATGGTTATCCATACGAGCCAACAACGAAAAATGAAGAGCAAAACAGAAGAGCAACCAAAGATCTTCACCTGACATAGTATTTGATGAAAACACAATTTGTGTTACTGGAAAAGAGGAGTTTTTAGGAAATACTAGTAACAAGAGAAATCTGGTACTAGCTTTGGCATCTGAATTCAGAAAACGAGGACTACAAGTTGTTACAGCGGAAGATGATGCTGATGTGCACATTGTTATGACAGCAATTCAACAGCAGAGAAGTGACTAACGTATTTGTCGTTGGAACCGATACCGACTTAATAGTATTACTTACGGCACTGGCTCCTGAAAGTACTTGTATATACTTCTGTAAAGAGATAGGGGGTGCAGTTCCATTAACAGTGTACTACAGAATCGCCACTCTCATAGAAAAGTTTGGAGATCAACGTCAGTTACTTCTGTTTTGTCACGCTATGACCGGATGTGATACCACATCCAGTATGTATGTAATGGGCAAATTAAAAGCGATAGAATTGCTCAGATCGAAACCTGATATGCAGAATACAGCGAGGAAGTTTTTGGATGATTCTACAACAAGAGAGGACCTTTTGATTGCTGGTGAGAAATTTGTTTTATGTTTTTATGGGTTAGAGAAATATTCAGATCTGAATGAAGCCCGTTACTACAAGTTCTTGACAGTAACAAAGAAAAGTTCCCTAGATCAAAATTTCATCTAGTAACATTACCTCCAACGTCTGAGGCATGTCGTGAACATTTGCTGAGAGTATTTTTGCAATTTCAAAAATGGTTAGCTAATACTCTTGATGCTACAAACTGGGGTCGGAAAATTGAAAACGTGAAAGAAATGAGAGGTACCAAAAGAACATTGAACCAATTCCTACCTCGAAGCCATTTGCTCCAAACGAACTGCTGTACTTAGTGTCATGTTCTTGTAAACAAGGATGCGGACAATACTGTGGATGTAGAAAAGTGAACCTGAGTTGCACTGCAATGTGTGAACACTGTAGTGGCTTATCTTGCCTAAATTCACACCTGTATTCAGAAGAAGAAGATGAATTTCCTCATACAGACTAATATGTAACCGTTATCAAAGAGACATGCTTCTAAACATAAAATAAGTTTTATGAGTTACAATAATCATGACTTGTAAATATTAAATCGGTGTATATAATATCTGTGGTGGGTGGGAGGTCCGTGATGCTGTTTTAAAACACAAGTAATTTAAAACAGCTGCCGGTTTAGCCAGTCCGGGACACGGCGGGTCCATAGGTGGTGGATAATGGAATGGCCTTATATAACAAGGCTAGGTTAAATCCCCAGAACCAAAACTGGCATACAAATGTGTACAATAATTAATTATGAATAAAATTAAAATCTCTAATTCAAATATGTTATAATCAGAAAAACAAATTTTACTTCTCATATCACTCTAATGTTATTTTGATTATACACAAATATTTACTAAATTACAAATTAAAGGTCGACACACTATGGGCTAGTACGAGTATAAGTGTTAAAAATAGATGTTATAATTACAGTATTAACTAATTGAATAGGCATATGAGGATAAGGCGCCTTTCGCCTACGCCCGCCGACTCCCGAGCGCTCTCGCGCTCAAAACCTAGCTACTGTTTTCTATGTTACTAGTAGAGTAATACACATAACTGTATATGTTTATACACCGATGTACTCAGGAATATATATGCTACAACTTTTATTGGAAGCATTTTTTCATTTGGCGAAGAATAAAAGTATGGTTTTGCAAAAACGTAGATAGGTGGCAAAAAAATATTGTTTTTTTACAACATTTCGTTAATTTACGGGAAAACTGCTGCACTTATAATAAATTATGTTATTATAAAAGTTGTAGAATATTTATCAGGGATTAAAACTGTAAGTAATATAACCTTAACAAACGTTTGGTTAAAAAGTTGTATGCGATTGCGTAAAACTCTACATTTTTAAACTTAAAGGGGGGTAGGGAGGGAAGCTCCATTGGAATTTTCGGGGACTTTTCAGAAAATAATCCTCTCATCAAGGTCTATCATCCTTGAAAAAATCAGCTTTACCAGAAAGAGTTCCGACACAAAACCTTTATTGACTGGGCTAATAACAGACGCACTGGTTGCTGGTGACTATCGATGTGAAGTGCTGATATAAAAATTATTTGTCTGCACTCTCAGGCACTGACATTTGCGTGTCAAATAACAATGAAGCACCTATTCTTTTGTAGAAATCTGGTTGTAGGCCATATTCCGCAGTTGCTGATCTATAGATTTTTATAAATAGGCTGCTGATGATTCCCCAAGATACAAGGGCGAAACGTGTCTGGTGAATAAAAATAACATTAAAACAACAGTTGTTTATTTATAAAAATATATTATTTTTTAATTTTTTATGGATGTAAGGTATTTGAAAGTTTTGACAAAAAATGGTAACGATGTAATCTGAATTGAAATACGGAATGTCTAATCAGTACACCATTTTGCAAGATTTTATTTTACAAGAATTTTGTTTTTCTGTTTTTTTATTATTATTATTATTTCTTATGTCAGGTTCATTACAAGAATTTTCTGCGGTACTGACGGGGTTGATAGCCGGACATTTGTGTGTGAACCAACAAAGTTTCCGTTTGATTGCTTTACTATTCTGTTAAACATGTGGTTGTTCTGCGCCTTTTCCCATCATTAGGAGTCGGCTGCCTTTATGAATTTCACTCATCACTGGCATATCAAATACAGAGCTTTGATCTTATTGCCGCATGCCCTCGCTGACGCCAAGAATCTTTTACCTACTGCCAGGCCGTACTAAATACTAGTGGAGGAAGTGAAGTGTTGATATCTGTCTGCAAAACGTGAACTATGTGCTGAGTGTGATAAATGTATTTTTGTTTGTTTATGAGATGAATAGTATATGAGACGGAGATTGGTAACTGCTACGGCATTGGCCTCGAGGGCTGCGGAAAACCGCAGTCAGGGCGGTCGGTACGTGGAGGCCTGGGGCTCGTGCCCGGCCCTGTTGTACTGAGCGACACTGGCGGGTCTGTTAAACATGTCGTTACCAGCTCTAAATAAAAGCTTATCTAGCCTGTAGGTGGCTAGGAAAACTGCCAGACGCCATTTGTACGCATGATGACCCTTGGCCGGCGTTAAGGTATAACAGCCTCACATCTACATCTCCATATCATTCACTGCATTTTAATGCTTGGAAAAAGCATTGAGTTACTTCAGCAGAGTGTTTCAAATGGATTTCGCTTTCGCCTGATAGTCGAAGTGTTTGCTTACTTGCAATCAAGGACATATTTTTTTCTCGAGTAATACTTATTCCGTAGTTAATTAATATTCTGTAACTTTAAAACCAATCATACTATTAATTATACTCTGTTTAATACGAAATTTTGCGTTTAACCTTCCGAGAGGTTGTTTTCACTTAGTGAGGGTGCTGTTCCTAACAGTTTGAACTGATATGAAATGATGTGGGATCAACGATTTGAGATACTAAATTTAATAATACTGAAACCACATTTACCACCACAATAAGAAAAAGTCCACTAGAATTATGTGGTCTGTGATTTTCTTACCTTTTTGCAAGTAATCCGAATAGTTCCTGTGAAGCTGTAGTCACTAATCACTTTTTCGTAAAACATAGTGAAGATCACCAAAAAGCAAGCAAAAAAACGAAAGTGTCATGATAGTTCAAGGAGAAAGAATTACTATGCAATGAAGATTTGATGTGATATATGCAGAGAAGGGTAACGATAGACCTATGAAGATATCACAAAAATAAAAACAAAAACATTGTATTGGGTGCTGTAGATGTAGTAAGAACATTTCATCTTTTATTTATAAACTAAAATAATAACAGGCGGTGGAAAGAAAAAGCTGATTAGCACTAGCAAACGTGGCCTCCTTGAAAAGAAGGAACATTATAGAATAAAACATTAAGGAAGGACAAGAAATAATTTAAAAAAAAATGTTTTCATGAAAGCGAAACTTGGACTTCAACGATTTCAGAAAGAGGGAAAATTGAAGCTTGCGAGATCTTTCTGCAGAAATACAGGGTGAGTCAAAAAGGAATATACAACTTTGGAATGATATAGAAATGTATTGAAATAACTTACAGAATTGGTACATGTGTAACTTTGTAGCAAACAACCTCAAGTTTCACATAAAAGTCTCAAGTCGTCATTTTGTTTCGACGTGCATGCGGCAAACATCCCACCGGTAATCAATTTCTTCCCACACTCGTTGCAGCAAATGTGGTGTAACTTGTGCAATGGGAGCGTAGATTCGATTTTTCACTTCGGCTAAATTGTTTGGTAGGGGAGGAACATACGATCTTTTATGATACCCCAGAGAAAGAAATCCAGTGGTGTCAAGTCTGGGCAGCGAGCACGCTCCACACCAGTGGAAGTAGCCATTTTAACTGTGCTCTACGCTGGCGCTCCTGGCGGCGGAATGGTGTACTAATGCACTACGTGCATCAAACTTGAGGTTGTTTGCTACAAAATGATGCATCTACCGATTCTGTAAGTTATCTCAGTAAATTTATATATCAGAAATTTAAATATCATTCCAAAGTTGTAAAGTCATTTTTGATTCGTCCTGTAGTTTGAAAATTAAGTTGTCAGAGAAAGGGAAAAATATTTAATACGGCAGAGTGATTTGTTACTGACAATACAACCGAAGGGAAGAACTGGAAAGGAACAGACAAATATTAGAAGCAGATAACCGAGGACGTAGGTTGTAACATATATGGAGATGTGGAGGGGTTTGGGAGAGGAGGAAGTCTGTTGTGGAAAGTGAAATCAAATAGCTCCTTAGTGATTCGAACTGGTCAGCATTCCTGCTGTTTGATTCACCATTCCGAGATGGACTACCGCTGTCCATGTCAGCCGCTGCTGTCCAATCACGCCGGGTTCCCCGCGGTCGCTCCCACGCCACTTGGCGGCTGGCCGCTCAACTACTGTGCCCATTACCGCCTCCGAGTGTCACATACCTCGCACCTGCTGACCTCTAGGATTCTGGGTGCGGTGATGGGACCTCTAATTTCAGCTCATGCGCAGGGCTGGCGTTATTCGCCTGGAGCAAAGCTGAAAATGGCCACCTTAGTCCAGTTATAAGGCAGTTATACTTTCACGTTACTCTGCATACTCCAGCGTTTGATTTGGAAACCACAATTGTATTTAGTTGTGAGTTATGACATTCTTATTCTTTTGGTAACGCTATCGATACGATATTTCGTATGGTACTACACAGATACGTTCCTGAAGCTGAATACTCTCGCGTATTGAGACATGGCAGAGTTATTTTTGTAGTGAGAAGTTCTGTCGAGGCTCCACTGTGTTGAGGAGCGGACGCGCCAACAGATCGATGCGTCACGACATGCCGACAGGTAGCGATTTAGTATCTATATCATTAGAACCAACGGACGAAATTTGATGTGATTTTCACTGCTGGTAGTGCCGCTTTCTTGGAAGGTACAAGTATGTTGAATATTGACCTATTGGCTATGGAATCTAAGCAATTTCGGATTTGATGAATCAAGTGGGTGAAAAATTTGTAATTAGCGTGGTTTCTGCCCACAATTTCCACAAAAGCTCCGTGGTTTCATATAGCGATACACTGGATATATATGATAAGCAGGAAAGGGGAAGAATACCGTCCATCACCTGTATTAAGAATCCATTCCTTAAGGGTTGCTGAGAAAACCCTTGCATCAGCAGCTTCTGTGCACTATCAACTGTTAACTAACCAAGCTAGTTACAAATCCTTACGATATTTTCCGTGAAACCAGAATTTGTACTAATCGTGTATTGCATTGATAAGGAATTTGGGTTTCAATAAGAACATGGTAAGAACTTTTTTTTTTTGCCTCAACGGTTTGTTTGTGTAGCCCCGCTATGTCGGTAGCTTTGCTATTAGTTTTCAAGGGTTTTGGAAGAGAGACACTGTTTTATTACACTTTGGGGATAAAACAGGGCTGTGATCATCATGATGATCTTATTTGGAAAACCCCTTCAGGGTTCGTGTTTTGGTTGTTGCTGCCAGATTGGGTCTCGTATTATGCTTAGGGGCACTTTGTGTTTGTGCCATATCCTTGTTGTTGTTGTTTTTTTTTTAACTGCTTAACGTCTCTTAACAGCGAGGTCTTTAGAGACGGGAAAGGATTGGGGGCAAGGAATTCGGCCATGGCCTTTTGAAGGAAACATCCAGGCATTCACCTGGAGTGATTTGGGGAAACCACGGAAAACCCAAATCTCGATGCCCGGACGGGGATTCGAACCGCCGTCCTCCCGAATGAGAGGCCAGAACGCTAACCGTTACACCACCATCCTCGGTTTATATCCTTGGTACTACAGTTTCCAAGTTACTAAGCCGTTCCTCTGTGTTTGTTGTTGGATTTCTTCACATATCGTAGAGATTTCGGCTTCGGCGTGGAGGTCGGCTGTTCGTGTGTACCTTGGAGCCCTGTACTTTATCCTGAGGCGCCGATTTTGTAAACGTTGTATTTGTTCGATGTTTGGTTTTGAGGCTGTGCCCCAGACTTGACAACCGCAGAGCAAGTACGGTCTGATTACTATTTTGTGTAGTCTCAGTTAGGTGTTGATTGTCAGTTCCCTGCTGTATAATACAGGGAGGAGGTTGAGCACTAGTGCTGCTAGGCCTTTCTTTCTCCTATCGAGCACGTGTCGATTGAAAATTAGCTTCTTGTCTAATGTCACTCCTGGGTATTTGTGGTCGTCGGACCATGGAATGTCTTGTCCCATTATTTTCAGCTGTAAATCGGGATAGCTGTCGGCGCGGGCTGACACGGGAGTCGTCCGAGATGAAGGGCAGTGTGCCTCGTTTCGCCTCGCCCTGGCCGGCCCAGTATTGGGTTTGCCGCAGTTGATGGCAGCGGCGGGCAACTCAATTAAATGTGTCGTGTTTGAGTAGTTAAGCCGGCCGCAGATTGGACCTTGTCGGCCGGAACAATATTGGAGCGCGTGTTAACAAGGACGTCTGTTAGCCAGGGTGGACAGGCAGCTGCGGGGCCTTTCTGACCAACCAGAGTCGAGACAGAGGGGTGAGCGCGGCTTGCGGTGGATCCTCGCACCCACTGAAATAAAGGGCGACCCTGAGGGGTAGTTCGTCGCCAAGCATGCGCCTCTATCGTGGCTGCCCAAACCTAACCTGGTAAAACTACCGGGGAAACGTACACTTTAACGTAGAATCCGAACTATGGAGCATCCTAGCGTACTTCACCTTTGCAGAAGTGAAGGTCACTTTTTAAGGCCTAAAAATTCCTGCCGAGACCGGGATTTGAAACTGGGATCTTCCGTTCCCCAGTCGTGTGCCTTAACCAAGTGAGCTCCCAAACCGCTCCTCCTTGCAGTTGCTGATCTATAGATTTCTTATAAATAAGCCACTGATGATTCCCCACGACACAAGGGCGAAACACTTCTGAGGGATAAAATAACACTAAAAACAACGCTTGACCTCACGTCTCTCGTTACACTCAGGATCTGCTGAAATAGTTTGGGTGGACTGTAGCGCCCCCTCCCCCCTCATTACAGTCCGGACCTAGCACCTAGCGATCACCACTTGCTTCCAAAATTAAAGGAACACTTGGGTGGACAACGCTTCGACACCGACGACGATGTTGAAGTGGATAGCAGGGGAACTTTATGAGACGGGCATACAAAAGCCGGAGGAGCCTCTACAACAGTGCTTTAATCCAAATGGCCATTGCGTTGAAAAATAGAACAATGTTTAAGTACCGAGTACGGTGGGTGAGCGGTTAACGTTCTGGCCTCGCATTCGGGTGAACACCGGTTCCAATCCCCATCCGGGAATCTAGATTTGGGTTTTACATGGTTTCCCCAAATCACTCCAGGCGAATGCCGGGTTGTGCCATCAAAAAGTCATGGCCGAATTTCTTCTCGTTCCTAGCCTCCCCCTCCCCCCGCCAATCCTTACCCGCCTCTAATAACCTTGACGTTGACGAGACGTAAAGCCATAAGTAAATAATAGTAATAATAATATTAAGCTTTCAAATGATGTATTTGGTTTTGAAAATAAATGTTGCTATCTATTTTTAAGAAATAGGGGAACTTTACTTTACGATCTACTCTCGTATTGATGTGTGAGGGATGAGAACGAGGTTGCGACTTGTAACGATATAAAAATACTTTGGCATAATTTTACTCCTATGCATAGTTAAGGTACTGGTTTGAAAAAAGTTACACCTAGTACGGTTCTGAACAGGGCGCCATTAAATGAGAAGTTTTCACTACTAATACTGTACATAACATCCCTTGAATTACCTGGGCTTACTACTGGAAAAGGCATAGGAGTAGTAACACGACAACACACAACAACTAGGTAGTTCAGAAATTGAAGATATTTATTAATGTAGAAATAACACCGCGTACAATTCGCCAAAGTAAACCACGAGTTAATCTGAATTGACTTGGTCTCATTTCCGAAGACAGCATGGTCCCAATTGGGATGCGACACTACGCAATAGGCCAATAGCTAATAGTCTCACCATTCGAAGTTACGATTTCATTCAAGCAAGTGTTCTTCTATTACACTTAATAACTGTTCGTGGACACGGAGAATTCACTTCACAAGTACGCCAAAACAGTTTCATGATCCTACTCAATGTTCTGCGCGCACTTGCGCTATAATCCCTCACAGTAAAACCTTGCGCGCGCAGGTATACAGTAGCTTTCGCGCCACACACTCACTGCTAGTCTGGTACCCGACTGGCGCCATCTTCTCCCGTGATAACAGTCTTGCATAGGGTTGTAACGGAGGTCATCTTTGCGGATGTTCAATGCCTAACATCCGCGGATGTTTTGCGGAAGCGGAAGTGGAAAAATAAATTTATGATTATTTAGATTTTAATATATAATCAAAAATAAACTTAAAATCAAAATAAGTACGTCTATATTTTCTATGGCAAATTCTACATTTTTTTATTTTTTGACAACAAAAAACATTAGTGTATTAAATTGTATGCATAACTACGCACACGTCTAAAAACAATCTTTGTCATGTGAGCTTTGCGGAGTTCGCGTCTCGACTAATTCAAGCGTCAAGCATGAGGCCAGGCCACTGCACATCTCAGAGCCCACCGCCCGCCTTTTCACCGCTCTAGCGGCCCATTCACAGTACAACTTGTAGGACCTACGACGATCGGATTTTTCATAAAGAACTCTTGATGGGCCATGAAAGGGTTTAGAGGACTACATACAGGACGTGTTGGATGTTTTTGGACTCCCAAACAACCACTACGGGTCCTTGCTGTCCAACAAACTATGGCGTTGGATCACGATTGGAGGAAACATCCTGCGAGTGTACGACAAGGACACATGGTGCGCCGCGAGAAAGTACGAGTGGAAAAATTGCTTGGAACATTCGTTGCACTCCATTCATTGGCGTTAATAGGTGAGCGCATCCTATTCCTATGGTAGTTTTACCGTGAAAAGCCGCTTTACTTTACATGCAAGTTCAAACTTGTAAATTCGTCGCTTGGGTAATAATACCGTTCACTTCATTGTTATTTTTATTGGGGGCCATCCATAAATTACGTGTGACAAGGGGGGGGGGACGTGTCATAAACTTTGTGTCATCACATGCATAATTTGTATCACTTTTTGGCTCATGGCGGAAGACGAAGATGATGTTGACACATCGAATGTTCCCAATACTATAGAACCAAGAATGAAGTGACTATTATGCCAATATAAACAATATCAAGGAATGGGTTCAAAATCCGTGGACACATGATGACTCAATTTTGTATCATTAATTTGATTTTTATGTTTTTTATATTTTCTTAAATGTTTGATTTATTGTTGATATGATTTTTTTAACTGGAAATACATAAATGATTTTGGAAGTGCTGTTTTAATTTATAAATTTAAAATTGCAAAATATGTGACGTCACACCAGGGGAGGGGGGGGGGGTGGTCCTCCAAATGTGACAACCTGTGACATGGGGGGAGGGAGGGGTCCAAAAATCATGAAATTCGTGAATGACCCCTTGCAAGATCGTCAGAAGAAAAAAACAACCACATTGTTGTTAGCTAAGCGGCGATCGACAGAATCTCGTATACTGCAATGTAAACAAAACATCCGCTATATATCCGCGATAAATATTGGGGATGCGAAAGCGGATGTAGGATTTCACGCGAAAATTTCGCACTTGCGGATGCGGAGCTCGGTTACACCCCTGGTATTGCAGCAGCATCCAGTATCGATAGTCCACCGATATTACTGTACTGTTACTGACGACTGATTTCGAGAGAGAGAGTGTTTGCGTTGGGACCCTCAGGAGGACCTGCACCTCGTTAAGCTGTCTGTATACGTTGGCACGGAGCAAGTGTCGTCTTGAGTTGGTAATGTCTGACGAGGTCGGCCACCTCATTAGGTGGCGTTAACTGGCGCCAATTACTGCTGGAGTCGGCAGGACCATCCTGCGAGCTTTACTGCGGCCCATTAACCCGACACGGAGCCCTTAAACGACAGCCGCCGCGGGTCGTAATGACCGACTGACAGCGCGCTTAAAAACACTCTTCCCATCCTGTCAGACCGCGTCAAGTACGGCCTGTCGCCAAATAGACGTCACCTCGTTAGGACTCGAGTTATGCCTACGCTGGCTATAGTGACATTATTACGTCTGCAGTAGAGTTCTGGAGCAAGTTTTATGCTCGAATGCTAATAAGTCTCCAGACGAAAACGAACTGCTTTCACCAAACCAACATGGATATCGGAAGGACGTATCGTGTGAAATATTGCTGGCCCTATTTTCGCATGACTTAATGAAAGCTATCGACGAAGGATAGCAGTTGTATGCAATATTTTTGGATTTTCAGTAAGCTTTCGACTCTTTACCTCATTACTGCCTTCTTAGCGAAGACTGGAAAAGGTTTGTGAATGGATATGAGATTTCCTAATTGGTTTCTCTCCTTACGTCGTCGTTGACTAATTTAGAAGATACTCAGGTATTCCGCAAAGACCTAGGACAATTACTTCTCTTAATTTTTATAAATGATCTTTGAGACAACGTTAATATCAGTTTGAGATTGTCCGCTGATGATCCAGTCATCTATAGTGACGTGATGAATTCTGAGGGTTGCTTAAAAATTCAGTGCAATCTGGATGTTATTTCGACATGAAGCGATCAATGGCAGCTTACACTAAATTGCAAAACGTGCAAGGCAATGTGCGTAACTAAGAATCCATTTGTTCAGGAGTACAAACTAAACAGTTCTGTTATTGGCATGACTGAATCCCTGCATTATTAGGGCTTAACAGTCAAAACAACATTAAATGGACCCTGCACTTTGGTCGTAGGTAGATCAAATACTAGGCTGCAGTTCATAGGTCTAGGTCGAATTTTGAAGAATTTCAATGCACATACAAATGCACTGAAGAGCTAAAGAAACTGGTACACCTGCCTGATATCGCGTAGGGCCCCCGCGGGCACATATAAGTGCCGCAATACAACGTGGCATGGACTCGACTAATGTCTGAAGTAGTGCTGGAGGGAATTGACACCATGCATCCTTCAGGACTGTCCATAAATCCGAAAGAGTACGAGGGGGTGGAGATCTCTTCTGAACGGCACGTTGCGAGGCATCCCGGATATGCTCAATAATGTTCATGTCTGGGAAGTTTGGTGGTCAGCGGAGGTGTTTAAGCTTAAAAGAGCGTTCCTGGTGCCACTCTGTAGCAATTCTTGACGTTGGGGGAGGGGGGGGGGTGTCGCATTGTCCTGCTGGAATTGCCCATGTTCATCGGAATTTACAATGGACATGAATGGATGCAGGTGATCGGCCAGGATGCGTACGTACGTGTCACCTGTCAGAGTCGTATCTAGACGTATCAGGGGTTCCATGTCACTGCAACTGCATACGCCCCACACCATTACAGAGCCTCCACCACTTGAACATGCTGACATGCAGGGTCCATGAATTCATGAGGTTGTCTTCATACCCGTACACGTCCATCCGCTCGATACAATTGGAGACGAGACTCGTCAGACCAGCCAACATGTTTCCATTCATCAACAGTCCAATGTCTGTGTTGACGGGCCCAGGCGAGATGTAAATCTTTGTGTCGTGCACTCAGCAAGGGTACACGAGTGGGCCTTCGGCTCCGAAAGCCCATATCGCTGATGTTTCGTTGAATGGTTCGCACGCTGACACTTGTTGATGGCCCAGCATTGAAACCGCAGTGATTTCCGGAAGGGTTGTACTTCTGTCACGTTGAACGATTCTCTTCAGTCGTCGTTGGCCCCGTTCTTGCAGTATCTTTTTCCGGCCGCAGTGATGTTGGAGATTTGATGTTTAAATACCGGATTTCCGATATTCACGGTGCACTAGTGAAATGGTCGTACGGGAAAATTCCCACCTCATCGCTACCTCGGAGATGCTGTGTCCCATCTCTCGTGTGCCGACTATAACACCACGTTTAAATTCACTTAAATCATGATAACCTTCCATTGTAACAGCAGAATCGATCTAATGCCTGCGCCAGACACCTGTTGTCTTATATAGCCTTGCCGACCGCAGCGCCGTACTCTGAGTGTTTACATATCTCTGTGTTTGCATACGCATGCCTATACCAGTTTCTTTGGCTCTTCAGTGTAATATGGCATACAAAACTCTCGTTCCGCCACATTTCGACTACCTTTGTGCCATTGTGAGTCCATATCGCAAGGGATTAATTGGCGCTACAGAGAAAGTACATAGAAGAGCCGCTCGATTCGTGATTACTTATCACTGTCTTTACAAAACCGTCACAGAACTGAAATGAAATTCTCTGACAGACAAACGACGTAGGTTTATATTGAATTTATTGGCAAACGTGCGAACTATTTTTTTAATTTATGTGTGCGATGATGTACTTCTTCCACCAACCTGTTTGAATCGCGTTTGAAGGATAGATTAGAGAAATTAGGTGCCGTACTGATGCTTATATAAATTCTTTCTTTCCTCGTTCTATTAGGGAATGCATTGAGTTAGCAAAGCACCCTCTGCCACTCACAACTCTGTGAATTGCAGATTATAGATGTAGATGTATGTATAGAAGTAATATCCGTGTTCATCGAATCTTGTGAATATCGCAGGAGCATATGAGAAACTACGAATTCTCCTATATTACATTTCGGAAACTACACCTGGATTTTCAAAATCTTTTCGTCATACTTTACTGCTAACATCAGTTTCTATTTATTGATACACGAAGATGTTTTGTATGTTTGTTCTAGCTTTGAAATATTGGTTTCTTATTTGAGATCTTTGTTGTTGAGTCAATATCCATGACATACATGTCTCATCAGATGAGAATCCTGAAGGGAGAACGAGCTTGGTGGGTGAGCGGTAACGTTCGGGCTTGGCGTTCTGGAGGACCTGGTTTGAATTCCCCGTTCGATTTCGGTTTTACATGACTTCGTGAAATCATTGCAGAGGAATGCCGTGATGGTCCTCCAAAGGCCAATGGCTGAATTCCTTCTTGTTACTTGCCAGTCCTCTCCCGCCTCTTATGATCCTGATGTCAACGAGATGTAAATCCCACGGAAAAAACAAAAAGAAGTCAAGGTACCGGAGAAATGATCATTTAAATCGATTTTCATTCAATATCTGTACAACATAAGGACTAGGTTCATACAGATCACAGACAATGGTAAATTATATCCTCATAACATGTATATGTCAATTGTACGCAACGGTACACCCCTCGCAACATTCAACTTCTAATGTTTTAGCTTGGTATAACGAATCTCTCTCCATTCCTAGATAAATGTGATATGATTGCAGTGTTTCTCCATTTCATCACTTGATTATACAACGCCGATCTATTTTTTTTAATTTTAGTTAAAATTTTCAGTAACGCAAATGACTTAGAGTGAAATTGTGTTTGAAAATTTTGATATAATCTGTAAATAAATGAACGTTGATTGCATTAGGAGACCTCATGCGTGAAAAATCAATCGTGTCTTTTTCAGATTTCTACGGTTTTCTCTAGTCAGATCGAAAAATATTATGATGGTGGTCATTTACAGCCTGCAAGGTAACACGCTATGCAGACAGAATTCCGAAAAAAAAACCAGTCGCACACAAATTGCGTGCTTCTCATAAAAATGGCAACAACTAGTACCCTGGATTAAATTAGATCGTCCTGAATGACGTATCGATAGCCAACAAAAACAAATCTGTAACGAATGCAAGTAGTTTCTGTAAATCTAAAGTCCACAAGTTTTCTTCATGATAGCGATTGCTTTTGTAACTTTTCTGAGAGGATCTAGTTAACGTATTTTATAAATATAGCAGCATTACAAAGATATCCTAAACTTAGTGGGGGCTGCAAAGCTCTATAGGAAGAGTGTCTGACTGGATGACCGGGCTTCGATCCTTGACCAGGCCGAGTGTTTCCGTTGAAACTGAAAGCTTCTGCAAGCTCGCCCAGTCTGCTGACCGATGAGTACCAAGGACTAAAGCCCTCAGGAAGGAGCTCGCCGCGAAAACTTTCCCATAGTTCTACAAGACAGAACAGGAATACGGAGCTCCACCTCCAAGAGTTCCAAGCTAAAGCTTAAGGCTTCACCTACCTTTCTTTTATTTACGTTTCTTTTGCTTCCTATTTTTTCCTAATTTTCATTTAATTTTCTTTCCCTTCGAATTTCTTTACCTTTTCTTCATTTCGTCTCCTATTCACTAACTTTCCATTTACTTTTTTTTCTTTTTTTACTAATTTCATTAATATAGTTGAGATGAATGCAAATTTCATGACAAACTTTTTTTAAAAATTTTAAGCTTTGTGTTTTGTTCGTCGACGTCGAGGTCATTATATCCGGGGGAGGTTGGAAGTACAAGGAACGAGAAGGAATTCAGAAGGAGCCGTCCCTGCATTCGTGTAGGGCGATTTCGAAAACCATAGTAAATCGAAATCTGGATTACCGGAGGTGGATTCGAATCCGCGGTACAAACTGAAGATCTGCACTGGAGTTGCTGACGAGTTGGCAGTCGTCATAGCTGTTCTGCTATATATGACAATTAGAAAAAATGCAATCCTATCGACTAAGAATTTTTTTTACGCCTCGTCGACGGCTAAGGTCATTAGAGGCGGGATGGGACTGGGGACAAGGAACGGGAAGGAATTCGACCATGGCTTTTTTGAAGGAAGCATCCCGGCATTCGCCTGGAGTGATTTGGGGAAACCATGGAAAACCCAAATCTGGATGCCCGGACGGGGATTCGAACCCACGTTCTCCCGAATGCGAGGACGTTAACCGTTCACCCACCACGTTCGGTCCGACTAAGAAGAAAGAGACATGAAGCTCTCCAAGGAGAAATTAAGTTCTGAGAGATATTGATGTTCCCGTGGCGTTGTGGTGGAGTGTGGGTGCCCGTCTTTCCCTCCCGTCTTTCCCTCCTCGTCACGTGCTGCGTGGAAAGGCCCTGAGGGGCCCGCTGCGACCAGGTGGTCGGTATTAATGAGCGCGTGTGCTGTGTTTGCCGAGCAGTTCGCCCGCAGCGCTCAATAAACCGCTACCTGCCCCTCACCGGCCTCCATTATCGTTAAGGGATGCACCGCCCGCGGTTCATTGGAGTTTAACGGAAAATACAGACCGTCTACCACATTAATCGAAATCTCTGTTAGCATTATTACAAAGCAAATAATATACTAAACGGCAAGGGCGTAGCCAGGATTTTGTTTAGGGGGGGGGGGGCAGGCAAGAGAAAACTGATAATATGTATGCTAAAAAAACTTTTATTAATGTAATACATATATATTGTATTAATTGAATAATTAATTAATATTATTATATTTTAATTAATTATAATTTAATTAATTAGTATATATAATTATACCAATAATAATTTTCGAGCTACTTCATCTGCAATTTTATCACAATTTTCTTGTAAAAGTTTTCTGTGTACATTGGATCTCTAGAATATTTCCATCTTATTTAACTCTTTCATAAGGTCTAGTTCTTTAAGATTTTCCATTGTCATACCCTTGTCTCCATAGTTTATACCATAGTGCGACTTCATAATCAAACAATTTTAACTTGTAGCATTGGCTGAAAAATCGTGATTTTTTTTTTAATCAACCAATGACTTACTTAAACTTTAGCTGGGATGTAGCTAGGGACTGCAATCCAGCAATGCGGGATCCGGCATCATTTGGCAGTCTGGCGGATCCAGCACCTAACTAAGCGGATCCGCAATCCGTAAAATGGGGTGAAAACATGTTTCAGTCTTCGTCACCTTGTCTCCCTGTCGTCACTTTCCGGTCCGACTCGTTCTTTACCGGTTGTATCGCCCCGTTTAACTGTATCCTTCAAGTTGACATTTGACTCACGGCAACAAATGTGTGTTGTGTGTTTGTGTTGTGTGCAGTACTGTAATTTGAGTTATGTCATCCTATGGCAAAACTAGCTCCCAGATCGTACACACAGAAAAGATACAACTAGAGATGTTTCTGAGGAGTAAGTAAAAACAATACAAAAAGAAGGTTACAGCTATTGACAGATATTTCTTAATCTAGTGCATAAATGATGTGTTAAAATGTTTTTCTCATAAACTGAACTTCATTGTATTTCAGTTATTTCTTTTCAAAAAGTGGATTTCTGTTTCCTAATTCTGCTAATTCTATAAGATCTATGATGACAAAGTTTTCAAATGACATAATTGCTCAGTTTGAATATTTCAAGAAACAATTGCGAATATTTTCGTCGAATGTTTGATGAGTTGACGTCAAAAAAAAAAAAAAAAAAAAAAAAAAAAATCACCTATATTGAAGGCGGGACCACACGCTTGCTAAACCTCGTCAAGCCGTCACAAATTGAAACGTGTTGATAGAGCGTTTAACTTGACTTGTGTAGGCTGGCACTTGTGGCTGATCCAATCGAATGTCTGTTTTTTGGCACAAATCTAAGAAAGTTTGCGGCAAGTGCTTGTAAAGTGCCTACTCGTTTCTGCGGACTTGATACACTTTGTGCACTGACGGCGGACAGACATGCGTTCCTGTTTGTTGTGATAGAATTGCCGCAGATAGAATTGTACGGTGACAATTTTTTTTTGTGAAATTGCAAATGTGCAGCCTAATCAGACTCAGATGGTATCACCTCCATCACTACCACAACCGTCACTTGAAACTCCAATCAACGAATCTATAGAATCGCCAAATGACAGAATCAACATAATACCTTTTACCTAAGTAAGGAGTAAGTTCTCGTTAAGAATGGCAACAGAAAATTGAATAGCAATAAAAAAATTAGTATTAAACGGTTGCTATTACCTTATCTTTGACCATTCTTTCAGAGCTTCGCATAGTGCGCCAGAAACATCTGTTCAAATAAATGATTGTTTTGACTCTCGAAAAAGGTAATGCAGGTTAGTACACGAGTCTCCAATTACTAGAAATCTTGAAGTCACAGCGTTTATCAGTAACTGAAATGCCTCCCGAAATTGAGTGCACTGGCTCAATTATTTATTTTAGAAACTCTATGATTGTCAATCTCGTAAAATTTGTTAATTATATCCTCGATGGTTTCATATCTAATGTCTTCCATGAGTTTCTCGCCACACTGTATTCAATTAAAATACAATTTCTATATCCACCAAATCATTTTTCGTTTAGGTTTCTAGTATACAGTGTGTCGGATCACAGTGAAAGTTGCGGCTATTCGCGCACGTGAAATGTCCACTGTGGCTTCACAAAAACACAGTGCCTGGATAATCGGTTTGGCGCGCTCGAACATGGGTCGCGCAGCAGCCGCTCATACTCAATACGCAGCTTAGAGACCGTCCATAAACCATGTAGCTCCATTTTGGCCTCCTGGAACCCCCCTCCCCCCATGTAGCCCAACGTGACTTTTGTCTCTCCCCCTCCCCCCAAGTAGCTTTTTCTCATAATGATTCCTGAAGTCATTTTTGTACTGTTTTCTCTTGTCAGGCTATCATAAATTACAAGCGGGGATAATAAAATGACGGAAATAATTATTCACATGCTTCTGTATGTTCTCTATCTTGATATGAATGAAAAGCTACGTGGCCTGGCTCGGAAATCCCCCCCCCCCCTTTTAAGTAGCCCAGCGTAGCTTTCCAGCCAACCCCTCCCCCTCTAGACCAAGCCACGTAGTTTATGCACAACCCCTTAAGGCCGGTTCACACTGTGCGGTTTTCACCGCAGTAGAAACTTAACCGTCACCGCCTACAGAATTTGAGGTGTTTACATATTCGACGGTAGAACTGTTGTTGCTGGTTCGCTGCTATGAAGCTGGCAAAAGATGACGTGGTCCGACGTCAGTAACTTTCTTTTGATGAACTGAGTTTCATTTTGTTAATTTAATTAATTTGGTGTTTATTACTTCGTACTTAAGTTTTAAAATTGTTATTTTGAAGGTTCCATAGCCATAGAATAGGAAAAGAAAAAGCCAAAGGAAAACAGAATATTTGAGGAACGACGACACCAAGTTTTTCAATTATTTTGGGATGTTTATTTCAACAGTTGCTTGCGAAACTTAAGTACGGCATTCAAAGGAGGAATACCCAGTTGATGAATTGTATTTAACGTGTGGAAATGATGGCAATCTCCTTGAAGTAAGCAGATTTCTCATGGGCCTACTATAAATAAACATTTAATTTCATATAATTCCAATCCGCTATATTCATTTTATGTTAATTACGGTGAAAACTTCTTGAGGTGAATATGTATAGATGTACAAGAAAAGTTTGAAAAATACACTATGCCATATAATGGCTAAGACTTACATTTATTTGTAACTAATACATATACTTCACTGTGTAATCAAATCTCAGTGTTGAGTTTATATTGCTTTTATACTTACAAGCACAATCGACTAGTTAAACTTTTGTGATTAAATTGTAATCTGTTAATTGTTTTAATAACTATTACTTTACAAAGAAAAATCGAAAGTAAATGGCGAAGATGATGCCGAAGTTACTGAACACCTTGTCTCACTGTATTCGTCACTGCTGTGTTAGAAGAAAAGAAGACGAAGAAGAAAAAAAGAGGAAAAAATGTCGATCCACAGAATTTCGAATGTTGAAAGTTTTCCTTGGCAAATGTCTAAGATATGAGGACATAGTTATATAGTATTAAACATCAAAATCTTTCTATAAAATGTGATTTAACATTTTTCAACTTCTAGTTGAAGCTCTAAAAATTTATTTAAATACGTGATCAAAAGTTTACTATCCAAAGGCATTTTTCCTCATTTTTCATTTCGTCAAAATCATTCCTAATTTCAAGGCACACTTCTTTCCAAGCGTTCCTGGTAGCGTTCCGATCTTTAAAAGAATCTATAGTTTTATCTCTTAAAACTGCTAACGAAATGAGAAGATCAGTATCCATCATCACTTAACATACATTACGATTTTTAAATTAAAAAAATGTTAACTTTAACAGACTGAAAGCGCACAAGCGGTTAAAAAATCGCCGAATGTGCAAGCGCCTATTTGACCACATGGGCCACTGTCTGGATGGGGCGGTGAAATTACCGTCGAATGTAGTGGCAGCTAGGGTCCGACCGAAGGTTCGGCTTCGGCCACCTTCGGCCAAAAAAAGCACCTTCGGCCGCACATTCGGCTTCGGCCAAATTCAGCCGAATGTTTGCCGAAGCCGAAGGTTTACATCCAACCCCTGAAAATGAACCAACTTTTACGAATACCGTCACGTAGCGCGCCAACAGACGATAGCAAAGATAAAGAACCATTTGGAAAACATCATAAAAATCAGTGGGAAGCATGGAGGAAGGAATATATGGAGACGAGATAACGCGAAATCCGTGAAACCTCGTGAAAAAACTGTGCCTGCGCGGCGAATATCGTAGGAGTACCAAAACATTGGGCTGTTTGCACTGTGTCAGCTGCTGAGAATATTTGATTTTCTAATATTCTAAAGTTTTCTATAATGCCAAGTTGCGATGCATATGGTTGCACAAACAGACGAGATAGGAAAAAACCTGGAATAGCGTTTCATAAGTAAGTCACATTGTAATTATCGTTCTTGAAGTATCTGACAGGCAACCGCAACATTAGTACCATTCGCTATAAATTTATTCATTGCTCTCAATAGGATCATATTATTCTCAAATTTTTGTTGGTGTAGTGTAGACAAGTAGCATATGTTACTATTTTGCACCTGAAAAGCTAGCCTTATTGTAGACAAATGTTGGAAATTTAATTTAAACGGGTCATGTTTACATCGCGACACAGTGAATATGGTATTCTGCATTCATTACTCACGTTTAAGTTTACGCTGAAATTGCACGACGAAATTAATCGTGATAATTTGTGCTGTGCGAACTACTAAACGTGATTAAATAAACTTTGTTGACGGAAATGTAGTTCGCGATGCATTTCTTGTGTTTAGATGTGTCTACATAGTTTGGTTTTCTAGCGGCAATATTAATGCAAATGTTGGCAGGTTTAAATGCGGTGTATACCTGAAGAGAACAAACAATTTATTTATTATTAGCTGTTAGCTTCTGATTTTTGAATGTACTGATTTTTCTAGCAAAATTATATAGGCCATTACCAGTACAATATCTTCTAAGTAAGCTCAGAAACTATGAGGTTTTATGAAGTATTAATTTTTTTTAAAGCTCTAAACATTGACTTATGCTTTTTTTTAATTTCAGATATGACTTGTTTCTGTTTGTAAATATGTCTGCAAGTATATTTCTAGATTTTGAAATCTTCCTTGTCAATTACTGAAATAGAATGTGAAAATATAACCTATTTGAACATCAACTAAAATTTAAGGACTGTAGAAATAAACAGTTTGTTATTCAAGTTAAAAAGAATTACCTGCTCATTAAGTTACGTCCGAATTCATCATCAAATATGGATATGGCGATAGTTTTTTTCTGGCCCAGGCCGCATTTCAACCTAACCACGTCAATTTTAAAGTACAATATCTCGAGAACTAAGCGAGATATCAAAAAAATTTACTCTTTACTTTCAGTTTCCCTCATCGAGTTACATAAGAATTCATCATCAAATTGCGGCGCCACGGTTATCGTTGAATCCCCTCATAACCTAACCACCTCACTTTTAAGACAGTATATCTCGCGAACTAAGCGAGATATCGAAAAATTTTATTCTTTATTTTCGATTTGTATCGTCGTGTTACATAAGAATCTATCACCAAATTTGACTTTGGGGACACGTTTCTTCTGAATTTCAACCAGAAACTCCACTCTTTTGAGACAGTATATCTTGAGAACTAAGCACGATATCAAAAAAATTTATTCTTCATTTTTGATGTGTCTCGTCGAGTTACATAATAATCCATCATCAAATTGCGGTGCCACGGTTGTCTTATGATTCCCTTGAGGTTTTTGTGCATATTTCCGTGTTTCTCTGGTCAAGCAATATGGCGGCCTCCCCTTCCCACTTGTCTCCACCCGGTTTCACTCCAATATGTGGCGAAGGTCCCTTGCGTCGTCTCCATATATTCCTTCCTCCATGGTGGGAAGTATATTGTGAAGCCAGTGTTAAATACCAAAGCTTGATTAATTTTTTTAAAAATCAGAGATCTTGTATGCGTCCAAAGATTTTACAAAAGAAGTTTAACAGTCTACTTTATGAGATATCGTAAAAAAAAAGTAGCGCCACCATGGCTCGATAATCATCCGATTTCTTTGCGGATTAATGTATTACGTATGGACCTGGTCATTGTAAACATGTTTCCGTATAACCTCGTTGAAGGAGAAAGACTTCGCAGCCTTAATTTTACTAATCCTCAAACTCGACCCTAGTACAGACAAAAGCGAGAGAAATATTTTAGAAAGTCTTTAATGCCAGCTACGTACGAAAAAGTAAACAATAAAGTTGCATTGATTTTAGAAAAAGGCTGAATTGATCAGTTTTATCACGAAGATATGAAGTGATCAAGCAAATACGTTTTTGAGTGTCACGGCACATGACATTTCCAAAGGTTTCAAAATAAAAAAATTAAAAATTAAATTGGCTGTTAGTGTGTTGGAAGCTCATACAAGGCAATATATTGCACAAAAAATCACTGAAACTGTTACCAAATACAATTCAAAAGAAAATATCCACACGGGTATATGTAACAATACTTGAAATATGAATACTACCATCCGCTATGGAAACTTCGTTTTTATTGGTTGTGTTGCTCACACTCTACAGCTCATAATTCACAAAGTAATTTTTAAAGATATTGCTATAATAGAAATAGTGAAAAAGTGTTGTAAACCGTAAGAAGAGTGAACAAGCCACTCGATATCTTAATTAATAGAACAGAAAAATGCAGTAAATCTGTATATGTTAGAACGTGATGGAATAGAAATTCCAGCTGTAGAAGAATGGATACAAATGAACAATTTTATAACTGCACTGAAATGTTTTTGGGAAGCAACAACTAATATTTCTAGCGATTTATGAACAGTATCTTTAATTATATCAATCATTGACATCTGAAACACAAAACTTGCTCAGAAGGATGAAAGCTGATCATATAATACTCCTCAAAAGCCGCTTGTGTGGGTCTGTTAACAGGAGATCTGCTTTCGCAAGAAAAACCTTATGGTTGTCGTTTGCCGCTGTAATCGATCCACGGTTTAAAATTAAGTATTTGACTAGCGACGAAATTGTAAATACGAGGACTGATATTTTGTCATTTCTACGTCAAAGCTGTGCACTGACAATAACAAATAAAACGGGTCATTTGGAGCGATTAAATCTTATTTTATTAGTGCCGATGTACCTTTTGTTTTGGTTATATTTAGTACGTTTTTAATTAATCTGTATACGTGAAACTACTTTAAAAATATTGGTATTGATTCGGTTTTAACTGAAAATTTAATATGTTATACTAATTTAGACAGCAGAATATCGTATTTTAAAAGCTAGAATAATTTATGCTAGGTAAGAAGGTTGAAATTTATTTTTATTGTTGTTAAAAAACGATGGTATTACTATACATAAGCTAACATGTATTTGATTTACCAAAGCTGAAACTCCAAAACTTATTAATTTAATCCACGATACAAATTATTCTGATTTGATTCGGGCTGTTACTGTTAAATTTTATAGTTTCTTTTTATTATTGCTAAATAAAAATAACTGCATTTATTTTTGCTAAATTGAATTGCTCAGAACCTGGTTTGGTACTCTTTTACTGTTTTATTTTATTCTAATAAATAAATATTAAAAACTTTGTTCATAATTATTGTAAAGGTGCAATTTATATAAAAAATACCACATATAAAACAAAATAACAGTTCATTTTTTGCATGTCATATATACTTCATGTTAGTGTTCTGAGATATATAATTATTTGTGAACCTTCGGCTTCGGCCGAAGGTTATCCCAAGAGCCGAACATTCGGCTTCGGCCAAAAAATGACCTTCGGTCGGACACTAGTGGCAGCGTACGGCTGCATACCTGCCGTCGACGGCAGCTCTGCCGTGGGTGTAAGCCCAGTGTGTAAGCTCCGATTTGATCCCTCGCGCCACTACTGGAACGACGGCGACGGAAAACTTTCCGCCGCGGCCGAAACCGCCCAGTGTGTAACCGATCTAAGAGTCGTCAGCAGCGCCGTACGTGGCCCGTTGTGCTGCCCCGCCCTCGCTAATGTCTGTTTTCCCGCAAATAGCAGTAGAAAGCAGGTTTAAATCGAACGAACCGAATTAATTTTTGAAAGTTACTTAACATTGTTTACTCTTCGGTTCGGCAGAACCCTGATCGAGCGCAAACCCGCGTCCAGCTAGGGGGGGAGGCAGCTGCCCCCCCCCTGCCCGTACCTGGCTACGCCCTTGCTAAACGGTTGCTAATTCTCAGTTTACACGCAGGGGCGCAGTGATCGTGCTGCTCTCAATTTTTCAAGAATTGCAGCTGGACATCGTTTTTTTTTTTTTTTTTTTTTTTTTTGTAACAGTTTAACGTCCCTTTTTAACAACGTGGTCTTTAGAGACGGGAAAGGATGGGGGCAAGGAATGGGAAGGAATTCGGCCATGGCCTTTTGAAGGAAGCATCCCGGCATTCACCTGGAGTGATTTGGGGAAACCATGGAAAACCCAAATCTGGATGCCCGGACGGGGATTCGAACCGCCGTCCTCCCGAATTCGAGGCCAGAACGCTATCCGTTACACCACCACGCTCGGTGACATCGTTTTCATTATTGTGTTTGCCTTATGTGATTTTGTTGATATGAATCGTTCATACCTGTCTGTTGATACTAAATTACACTCATCGTAAGCCTAGATCTCTGCCACAGCCTGGTGATGTCTGGAACCTTACGCAAGGTTAGCACCGAGCGTGGTGGGCGAGTGATTACGCTCTGGCCTCGCATTCGGGAGAACGCGGATTCTAATCCCCGTGCAGGCATCCAGATTTAGGTTTTCCATGGTTTCCCCAAATCACTACAGGCGAATGTCAGGTTGCTTCCTTCAAAAGGACATGGCCGAATTGCTTCCCATTCCTTGCCACCTGTTCTATCCCGCCTCTAATGATCTCAACTTCGATAAGGCGTAAAACCATAACCAAATAAAAATAACAAGCAGGGTTGGAGAGAAGGAACTGCATAATTGATAATTCTCAGATTGTGTACCAAACTCCTAGGTTAAATATAAAATCTTTCTGCAGTCATAAAATAGTGTTGATGTGTAGTCGAAATGGCCTGGTGACAGGGTTTCTATTGGCTGCCCATTCCGCCCCTATCCTAACCGCCTTAATCCGACAAACCTACTGGGTGCAAGGTACCTACAATTTATCGTGGAATCCGAACCACGGAAGCGTTCTGACGTACTTCACATTACACGGCAAGCTGTGCCAGAGGTGAAGGTCGGGTTAAGGGATTCGAACCGTCGACTTATCGATCACGCCAGACGCGTTAATCACTGAGCCATGAGACCGCTCTACTCTACTGTTGGTGATTCGTCCGTAGTCTGGGGAAGAGTAGACTGAACGAGCCAGCTCCATATTACACCCTCTGACTCCATTACCTTGATACAGTATAAGCAAAACAACACATTACATTTAAAAACAATCATTACAGTCATCTGCATGCATACAAATAAAAAAAAAAAAAAACTTGGAGTAAAACAGTCAAAGGATAGGAACTTGCGTCCTACCAGTACAGACAAGACAAATACGTCATCCAGTCACCCTTTTCCGGATAACATACGATAGTATTAATCTGTATCGTCCTGTGTGGTTATAAAAACTAAATGCTGTTTCTATTAGTTTTTTTTTTCTTAAAAGTAACGTCATTTCGTCAACCTTCATGCGGCATCACAAAACAGAAGCTGTTTTGGAATTTGAATAGTGGTAGCGTTGCACTAGTTTGAGATTCGTACTTGTATATTTTAGAATACAGTTTTTGTATACTTAAAAAGTAGTTCAGACATAGAGCGGTGATTGCGTTGACCCTGGGAGATTTCATGTGCCATCGTCCGTTCATTTTCGGATGGTGTGCAGTTTTGTCTGCCATAATTGTTAAATTAAAAAGTTGTGTCAAAGAAGCAATCCGGAATTTCAAAACACTATCCGGCGGTACACCCGTGAAGACTTCATTTCAAGCACACGCCGGGAAATTCTCCGTTCTTACAACAAAACCACATAGCTTTCTCGGTATTATGACACTGTCATTATTTTTCATTTTTATCGTGAATATCTTCTTATAAATGTGCAAAAAAAAAAAAAAAAAAATGTTGTCTACGACCTCACAACTCCGTATTCAAACAACATACGTAAATTTCCGGCTCTTAAAAACTGATACGGCAGCGTATTGACTATATTTCCCTCTAGGCTTTTTATATTTTTGTTTTTAGTGTTAACAACACAAATATTTATATAAAAGCAGTGTTTGCAATTTCCATGACGATTACCGGTTTGCTTTCGGCAAGGAAAAATATTTTTCCTCTGTATTCAGCGTTCTATCAATGATACGCATTCATTTCACACGCATGAATACTCTGTTTGGTATATGTTTACAAAATAATATTGGACGTGTTGGAAATAACTAATCTGAAACTATATAAATTCAAACACACTAAATTCTTCATGGTGTTTTTTAATTTTTTTTTTTTTTTTGGCTGAAGGCCAAAGGCGGGCTGTTATAGAGCTGTGGTGGCTCTTTTCAGGCTATAGTTATAAATATAATATTTAACGAAAATTAAATTATTGCACCCTTAATTACTGTGAAGCTGGAGATGTAAAGTGTGTTCAAAGATCGCCTCTTGCGTACCAATTATTCTGGTTTGGGGCCTCTCCGTCATTACTCAGCGAATCACGGTCTGGCTTCTATATTTCAACACGAATTGTCATCAAGTTTATATAGCACCCAGTTATTATTATTCTCGAATCATAAACATCAAATACACAGTGAAAATTAACAACTTTAAACACATTTCACCCAGTACTTCGCAACTTCAAATGCATTCGGTGTTGCGCGAAACAGATAATCTTTGTTGCAGGATGATGGGCACATTGGGCACTCGAGCATATGGTTCATGGTTTGGTCCTCACCACATTCGCACTTAATTCTGGTAGCATCAGTATAACCCCATTTCACTAGATTTTCCTTGTACCTGCCCCCTCATGTTCGCAATATATTTAAGGATCGCCAGACGTTCCAGTCCTCTGCGTGACCAGGGGGCAAGCGCTCTACAACTGTCAGTGGTCCCAAGATGTTAGGAACCTTCATTTTCTACTTTTCAGGTGACCCAATTAGTTCCCACGATGTTCTCAGGAAGTTTTTTTTCTGAACTGGTGGTGTACGGCCGTGCAGTGGATGAGAGATTTCCCATTCTACTTTTGTCCTCTCCTTGTTCGCAGCCACTTCTCTACGGATACTGGGCGGTACAGACCCCGAAGGCTGGTAAAGCTTGTCAACTGGGGTAGGCTGTAGGCAGCCTGTTACTAGTCTACAGGTGTTATCGAGGGCTACATCCACCTGTTTGGTGTGAGATGATGAGTACCAAACTGGGCATGCATATTCTGCAACATAGTAACAAAGGGCCATTGTTGGTGTACCTATAGTTTGTGGTTGACTGCCCCACTGTGATCCAACTAATTTGCGCAGTAAGTTGTTTCTTGTAGATATCTTCATTTTGCAATTCATGCAGTGCTTCTTATATGTAACAAACGTCCGTCTGCAAGTTAAAAATACTACAGCTTCCGTTCCGTATGTTATTATGTATCATAGAACCGTGAAACATCTCTCAGAAATTCATGCAAACACGTTTTATTGTAGCATATTTATTAAAGAAACGCCATAATACGCATTTGTAAAGTTTGACCTGAAAACAAACATACCAAATGCGCTGAAGATATGGTATAAAAATCGAGTTCCATGCCTTTATACCTGTCAATATTCGGATTGTCGTCTTCAAAACTTCTTGCTATGTAATTTGTACAAACTGTTTCACTGAACGTGAAACTGTGATTTCAGTTACTTTACAAGATTAAAACTTATCACCATTATAGCGCGTTCAGTTAACAGAGACGGCTCAAGGTCACTGTGCTTTATCCCCACTTTGCTGACCTTAGCCCTACATGCGAAAGGTAAATAATATCCGCTAACAAATTTGTCACTCACCTTCCTGGACAAAGCGGTTTGCTCGGAGGGGTGGGCAACGGTAGGGAGTTTGTAAGGTGAGGAGCCGGACTAGGGGAACATTACCTTGAGCCGTTTCTTGAGAGTGAACGCAGTCTATGGTAGGAAGTAACTGATTGCAATATTTATTGGTTTTTTATTTTATTTGCGCTAAACAGACAAAGCCAATAATAATTCAATCATTGATTCAGTACCTAAGTATTTGAACTGTACGTAAGGAATGTTCATTGTGGAAGTCACTGACTGTGGACAAAGGCTAATTCCATTTTCTCTGGGGATAATGCTTAAAGACTAGCAGGCTGGACCGTGGTACGGAGGCAAGAATTAGCTTTGCCTGAGCGATTTGACGTGACTAAGGCAATCGGGAAATCTCCCTATTGTATATATATATACAATCGACAAGAGAGAAACTTAGGAGGAGAGAACGAAACGGTTCAAGAGAGCCTAACAAGGCTACACGAGACTTCGAACAGCGATAGGCAATAAATGTGCTTGAAACCGGTCATTACCGATACTTTGGAATCCGGCTTGTCAGATCGTCTCGCCAACGTCGCAAGTGTTGACGAACTAAACAAATCCCTGAGCACTCCCGCAGCATATGAGAAGTTGGCGCTAGGAAACACAAAACGCAGCAACTCTGATACGCGAGCGTCCATTAACTACGTGGCTCCATCTAGGGGGAGCGGAGGTTGGGTAGAAAGTTATGGTGGACTATGAAAAAGGGAGGGGGGGCGGGGTGCCAGAGGCAAGCCACGTAGTTTTTCATTCATATTTTTCGTCACGCTTACAATAAGGTAGAGAACACACAACAGCATGTGGATATTTATTTCAGTTATTCGGGTATCTCCGTACGTAATTTCGAAAACCTACATAGCAACAGTGCTCCGCATGCGTGTGTCTTGACGTCATAGCGTTGAGGTACGTTTAACGGCACGTTATGATTCGGAGAACATTAGACATACCGTACCTAGACTCAAATTCGCTTACAGAAGTCTCTCTGGATTTTCCAAGTGAGTTACAGTTCGTATTGTTTTGTTGGTTTGAAATAAAACAGTTTTTATCAGGATCTGCCGCGTTTGACTACACCGCTCATTGATAAAATAATTCTAATTTTTTTCTGTCATGAGAATTTCATTGCAACTTTAATACGGGATAGTGCTCGCTGAAGTATTATTTCGAGTCCAACGTGTGATGTGACGCTGTAGAATAAACTTGACGAGGCTTATGGAATAAGTATTTACAACGAGTTTTTATTATCCAATCTTTTAAACAGATCGAAGAATTATTCCCTGGTAATGTGGGAAACTGGAGCAAAAGAAAACAAATATTGAAGTTCTTCTTAGTTTTTTTTTAACTGCTTAACGTCTCCTATAACAACTAGGTCTTTAGAGACGGGAAAGGATGAGGGGGCAAGGAATGGGAAGGAATTCGGCCATGGCCTTTTGATGGAAGCATCCCGGCATTCACCTGGATTGATTTGGGGAAACCATGGAAAACCTAAATCTGGATGCCCGGACGGGGATTCGAACCGCCGTCCTCCCGAATGCGAGGCCAGAACGCTAGCCGTTACACCACCACGCTCGGTGAGAACGTTTTTAGTAACATCTTAAGAAGAAAAGGTTTTCCCCATTAATTGATCATTTGCAGGAGTGATCAGTGTCAACATTTGATTCAGAATATTTATAATTATAGAAAGGTACATAACGAAAATATCAGTTGTGTTCAATATGTGTGCAATAATTTTAACGACAGTCTGCCGTGAGAAAACAGTACATGATGTCTTCTGAAATTAATACGGAAGAAAAGTTACGTTCCACACGAGGAAGGGATTTAATCATCGAAGCAAAAGCCATGTCAGGCTAACGTGGAGGGAAGGATGGATTCAAGAGAGGTCAGAATCGAGTCACGTAGTTTATGGACGCTCCCTAATGCTGAAGACATTTGTAGTTGTGCATCAATAAAATTAACGCAGTAACTCCTGCAAAATATTTCTTTCATGTTCTGCCGATAGTATTGCAATACAGCAGTTCACTGTTCTTTGTACGCCGGATACGATAAACTGCATATATGAATTTTATAAATTTGGATTGTCGCCTATCAGGTAAGTTTTGTTTAATAAACCGAGCGTGGTGGTTGAACGGTTAACGTTCTGGCCTCTCATTTGGGAGGAGGCAGGTTTGAATCTCCGTCCGGTCATCCATATTTGGGTTTTCCATAGTTTATCCAAATCACTCCAGGCGAATGCCGGGATGCTGCCTTCAACAGGCAATGGCCGAATTCCTTCCCGTTTCTTCCCCCCAGTCCTTTCTCGTCTCTAATGGCCTCGACGTCAATGAGGCATAAAGCCATTAGCAAAAAAAAAAAAAAAAAAATCGATTGAGAACCAGAATAATTATCCATTTACAGATAACCTTCATATGTATGTTTTAAAATATTGCCAATTACGGTACATAACTAGGTCTAATGCTTACAATTTTGCTGAATACTGTAGAAACCAACTGTAAGTATAATTAAATTGCTTAGTTCTTGATTCGCATACTCCTCATTAAATAATTAAATAACAGTTAATTACAGAAACAAATTGTGACACTGTAGAATAATTACATTAAAATCCTGGTAGTGAAAACTGTAAATACAGTCAGTTGAGTAATTTATCAGCTACGGAAACATCAAAATTAGTTGCCATTAAATGACAAGCAAGTTCGACTCAGAATATTACGATTTGTTTTTGTTTTACGAGCATATTAAACTGAATTTTAATGGAAGAGAGGAAAAAACATTTATACCGATTGAATTGAAAATATTTTTCCCCCCGTCTGTAATTCCTAATGAAATCAATGCGGTTGTTTACGTCTTCTACTAGTGCAGTTTTAGTAACAGTAATTTTTATCTCAAGTTTTCTTTTAAAGACCGGTTCCCATTAAATTCGGTGTTTGGCATACATACAACAAAGCATTAGAACCACTCATATCCCGAAGCCGGATTCCAGTCGTCGTTTCCTCCAGCGAGACAATCCAACACACAGGTGTGGTATGCTGATATCATAAGCGTGTTTCCAGTTGTTCATACAGAAACTCGACAGTGTGTACACATATGCCTGTCATCGTTAGCTTTGCTTGTGCGGCATTGCTGAGAAGGTGAAAGTGAGTGACCTTAATTGGCGAGAAATAGTTGCCAAATAGAGCCAAGAAAGCTCACCGTGCATTCGCGTTTGGCGTCAACAGCTGGCAAAAGCATTGCGACGAAATGGTGGATAGGACGCCGCAAGGATCGAACAGCGTTACAACTTAAGAAATAACACCCTGGACATCAAATATTGTTTCTGATATATTTGCACCTTAAGATAAGACTGTATGAAATGGTGTTTGACGAAACCTAGTCTCACGTTGTCTTTCGCAGTGAGTTGTATCTAACTCCTTGTGAAAATTGTTTCCACGATTCTCATTGTCCACTCCTTGAATTTGTGCTAGTGACGTTTACCGAATCATTTTACACTGCAGAATGTGCTTTAGATATTTTTCGTGAAGAAGAACTATAATCGTTGTGCACAAGGCTTTTGGACTAAGTAACTACCAATTCTGGTGGTTGAACGGTTGATATTCCAGTCAGGTATTCGGAAAGACACGGCGCTGATTCCTTGACTGGCAATCCACATTTCCATTCGCAATGATTTCCCGAATTCAGTCCAGTTGAATGCCGGGTTGGTAACTTCAAAAAAAAAAATAAAAAAAAAAAAAAAAATAATCCTTTCTTTTTCTTGCCCCTCATTTTTTCCTGCCGCTGATGACGTCGACAAACCGTAAAGCTGTAGCAAAAAAATTCACAGTAACGTGTTGGTTCGCTCGAGTAATAATGGCGAAAGAAATACTAACCATCTGTGCAACAGAAAAGAAGAGATGCAGTGAGTAAATTTCTTACAAACAGTCTCGCTTAAAACAAATCTCCCATTTCTCCGCTTATGAATAGCGGGTATGCGATAGTGTCGATTTAACTTGCACGTCGGTTATGTTAAATCTGGATGTCATCTTCGTTTTTTTTCCAGAAGAGTAATCAATAACGGAGTTATGGTCTTCCTTCTTATGCCCATGCACAACAAATTATACTAGCTCTCATCACAAGCACACCTAAAATGAAGTGGTCACCCTACCTCATAGGCATAGCACCAGGTACGAGAGGATTGCAACAGCCCTGATTATACTCAGTTAGATCGTTTTTGTTTCTGTCTTTACGCCTCGTCGACATCGAGGTCATTAGAGGCACGAAAGGAATGAGGGCAAGGAACGGGAATGAATTCGGTCATGACTTCTTGAATGAATCATCCCTGCCTGGATTGATTTGTAAACCCAAATCTGGATGCCAGGATGGGGATTCGAACCCGGTCTTCCCGAATGAGAGGCCAATTTGCCGTGAAAACACGAGTAGAATTTCCTCTATGTAGTTTTCTTCGCAATGTTAACCCCCTGGTACACATACTTCCCAGCTTTCGATATTTTCGTCAAGGAACTATTTTGGCTGGGCATAAAGAACCCAGAAAATCAATGAGTTTTCTCTATCAGGCTCGCAGGCACGAGTTGTTTGTTCCAATCCGAGTTTTTTTTAATATTCCCTCTTGCTTATTTTCTGCCAAAAAAATACTTTGATTATGTTGAAACCTGGTTCTAATCGTATTTTTGTGTAGTTGCTTCCAAAAAACTCGTCTCCCATCATCATTTTATTCCCTCTGTCACCCTGCAAGTCCTTTAAACTTGCTAACCGTGCAGACTCGCTGAACACATGGATCGGCGTCGCATTGCGTTCAACGATGAAGAGCGGTTTTGCACTGCCTCGGACGACCCTCGTCGGCGGGTATGGCGGTGACCTGGGCAAAGGACCCATTCTTTCAATATTTTCGAAAGGCGCAGTGGCGTTAGTCCTCTCAACATCCAGCGGGTAGACTTCAAGTTACGGCTGGTAGGGATTGAGGGAACTCTGACAGCACAACTGTAAGTCACGGACATCATGTGTTCTCGTGTACTACTTCTTAAGCAACAGTATCATGGTACCATTTACAACAGGACAATGAATAGAGCAATTGAACTACAGAATAGATAAATTGAAATTACTTTAAAGACGAATCATGAGAAAAATCTTCGCTCCAATGATGGTGTGGTGGGTGGCCGGTAACGCTCTGTCCTCGCACTCGGGAGAACGTGATTTCAAATTCCCGTCCAGCCTTCGAGATTTGGGTTTTCCATGGTTTGCCTAAATCACTCCAGGCGAATGTAGGGATGGTTAGTTCAAAAGGGCTTTGCAGAATTTCTTTCCGTTCCTTGCCCCAGTCCCTTCCCTCCTCTAATGACCTCGACATCGACGATGTATAAACTAAGAAACAAGAAAAGTGTCCAACAGAACTATGTAAATTAAGAAGTAATAAAAAAATATATATGAAAATAGAAAATATAAGAGATTCAATAAGAAAAGTGAGTTTTGCTTTTTTTGGACATATCTTTAGAATGGATGATAGCAGATTACCAACAAGATATTCGTCTACCTTTGGGGGGAAAGAATCAACAAAAAGGTGGATTGAAGATGTCAAGAAAGATTTGGAAAGAAATAATATAAGAGGAAACTATTGAAAAAGCTCTCTTTAGAAAGAAGGTATTAAGTATGGAAGGATTCCTAGCGAGAAAAGGAAAGAAAACCGAATTGATCTGAAGAGAGAAGGAAGAAACACAGTGAAATCATGAAGGGATAGTGGATTGAAAGGAAGAAGAAACAATAACTCAGGGTAAATAATTGATATTGGCACGTGGTCCTAGCAGGCCTGATTGGGAAGAAAAAGAATAATAATAATAATGCTCGTCCTCACACGGCACATGTGTCTGTTATTATTTTTATTATTATTCCGCGATTCACTAAAAGTGTGTGGCGGAGGGTGCATTGCACCTATCCGAAAGGGTAATAGTTTGGAAGGATTTACGGGATATGGCAGGAGGCGCCCATGGGCTTACATTAGGAACCATCCCAGCATTCGCCTGGAGTGATCCTGGAAAACCCGGATCAGGATGGCCGGAGTGCTTTATCGAAAGCTACTCCTATCGGATTTTAAGTTTACTCGCCCGGTAAATCATTTCTATTAATTCCCTACTCGCTCGTGGGAAAAATGAGGATTTACGAGATATGGCAGGAGGCGCCCATGGGCTTATATGAGGAACCATCCCAGCATTCGCCTGGAGTGATCCTGGAAAACCCAGATCAGGATGGCCGGAGTGCTTTATCGAAAGCTACTCCTGTCGGATTTTAAGTTTACTAGCCCGGTAAATCATTTCTATTAATTCCCTACTCGCTCGTGGGAAAAATGAGGATTTACGAGATATGGCAGGAGGCGCCCATGGGCTTATATGAGGAACCATCCCAGCATTCGCCTGGAGTGATCCTGGAAAACCCAGATCAGGATGGCCGGAGTGCTTTATCGAAAGCTACTCCTGTCGGATTTTAAGTTTACTCGCCCGGTAAATCATTTCTATTAATTCCCTACTCGCTCGTGGAAAAAAATGAGTACTGAAATGAATCGGTTCTGGCCCTGATTTCTCTTATCTTATTTTCGCGGTCATTCCGAGATATGAATGTTGCTGGTAGCAATATTTGTTTGCTGTCATTCCGAAATACGTCAGTCGAGAATTTTTCAATTAGCTTCCGTCGAGAGCAACGCCTTCGGTGCTCCAGATCTTCCCAACCTAACTCCTTCAACATCGCACTTACGGTTTTACTCCAACTATATATACCTATGAACTGTATACGTGATGTTGGGGTACTACCGTCGCCAACAAGATCCTCAGATCGTCCCCGATAGAACAGGTGTGGGACCAGCTCGGTCCTCAACTCCGTCTCAGTGCCAGTATCCAGGATATCAAGGAACAGTTATAACAGCTGTGAGCCAGCCTGCCTCGGGAGAGGTTACACAGCTTTATGACACCCTTCCCAACCGAATTGGTGTGGCCATCCAGATGGGGTGCAACGTGACACTGATAAGTGGGCTCATGCTGCCAAGTTCTTCGTAAATTTGACTCGATTTTGTAATCTCGGAAATAACTACACATACCCTCTCAACCTTGAAGTTTCATTTCGTTTCCTCCCTGTCTGGGTGCTATACTTTGCCAGGGAATGTATTTTCGTAGCCTTTTTGGATGCAGGAACATTACTGTGAGGCGATGTGCAGCGAAGAGAAACCAACAATTTGCAGGTATACGCAAGAGATTTGCGTTGTAATGCGGGCATTGTATGTTGGTAAGGTGGTAGCGAGAAGTTGCAGTTGTAATGTAGAGGGCTGCGTGACTCACTGGGTGTCACAGCGGGGACGTCGCTGTGATTAACAAGTGCCGTCCTCCCCCTCTTCACTCCACTAAGAGGCTTAAGTCGTCGTGACATGTGGGAGGACGGTCGCGATAAGTGTTACACAATGCCGCCAGGTTATCATCACAACGCGGCTCACGCCCAGCGATACGTCCTCTATTCACATGCGTCACAAACGTTTATGGACTACCATCACTTACCTGCGCGAACGTAGGAGTATGGAGTAACACGTAAACCATTTCTATATTATTTATTTTGTTTTCTGATAGCTATTATTATCCCGCAGAAGGAAAACCTAAATATCGTGTAAGAAGTTTCTCATCTTTTAACTATTTCCGATGTTCCTTCAGATATCAGGAAGTTTAGATTTTAGTTTTCTGTATGTGTGAACGAAGATTTATTCATCGTGTAAATGCAGGATAGTGTTCCCGGATTTGCAGCCATGTTGTGTCATAAAAAACTACCTTTCGACAAGATACCTGATGAAGACATGAGGAAACGTTGTCGAAACGTCGTATTTTTATGACACAATCCGGCTGCAAACCCGGGAAGATTATATTACAGTTTTCTGTATATTTTAACGTAATGTAGATTAATTAAGAAATCAGCTACTAAAATGTTCATGGAGCTACAAGAAAATTGGACATTTTAATAAGAACAGGAAATATATATATATCTTTATGTGTATATACAGGGCGTTCGCCGGAAAACGCTACCCTCCCAGTCTGTTGCCTTCGGCAACTTGCTCGGTCAGTGGAGCCAGCAACTCCCGCCACACGGCACCGTGAATCACCGCACTGTTTAACACCTCCGCTGCCCCAACAGTGCAGTGACGCAGTATAATGGGACCCTTACATTGTTAAGAACGGTTTCTTTGCATTGTAGCTAGTTTGTGACTTCAGTCTCTTATTAATCAGTGTTGTGAATAAACGTTTCTTTGCGGTTTGGCTGGTTTGGGGCTTCATACTTTTACTAATCTGTACCGTGTTTGAGTGTGAGTAAAATTATGGTACGTTACAGTTTGCAACAAAGAATATTTCTCTACGATACATATGTGAAGAATCGTTTAAAAAGTGTCGCAGTAAATTTCGTCGCGAATTTCCTGGCGCTTTACTGCCAGCTAAATCAACAATTCTGCGTCTGGTTAAAAAAGTAAGAGAAACGGGTTCATTTTTTTAACAAAAAGAGACTGTCGGTCAACCGTATTCTCACAGAGGAGAAAATTGACGATATCGCTTTTCGCCTAGAACAGTCACCCAAAAAATCATTAAGTCAGTTAGGGCAGCGTGTGTCTCGAAATATATTCAGAAGATGTGAAATGTGCATTACACAAGAGGGTCAACACTTCCAGCATCTTTTATAAGGTAAGCTAATGAATTACGTCACATTTAAATGCTTAGCACATACAAGTTTATGAAGTTTATGAAGCGTAATTATTATGAAATAGTCCGCGGCCGACGGTCGAACAATGCCGGAAGCTGACCGCTCGCTCGCCGGGAGCAGTTTCTTCCTTGTAGCGCTAACAGTGGGTTGCGTTTCCTGGCGAACGCCCTGTATATATATATTTCTTCTGCCCGTGTGTATGTCAGTGAACTCCTCCTAAACGGCTGGACCGGTTTTTATTAGGTGATTAGGTTGATTCTAGAATGGTTTAGATTCACAATTTGATTTTCAAAAGCCCACCCCTCTCCCCACACAAATCATCAACGAAGATGGCGGCCTTTTACTCGGCGAGCATTGGCAACTGTTGACATAGCAACTGTTGCTATGTCAATATAAACAGTATTTCTGAAGCGCGGTATAACCCGAAAAGCTATTAACAATGCCACTTCTTCGTGGACGAGGAGGAAATATTGGTCGACGTACACGGAATGCACAAATAGTTCCGAGCAGCCACATTAGCTGTAATTGGGTTACACAGTACATACGTGTGAAGTTGTAGCAACCCATGTTTGCCAACGGATTTGTGAGGCTGCAGCTAGATGCAGGCAGGTAGCTGTCGCCCACAGGAATGTGGCAACCCCTCGTATTTCCCCGAATCCGCTGGACCGCTAAGCGGATGGGGATGGGGGACACTCGCTGGGAGGCCACAGAGGTGTGCACATCGTGGCGGTACGTGGCCGGACGTTGGAATATAAGACGCGAGTGAAAGTGTGAGTTCACGCTTCTGCTGTAAGAGCCTTCCAGTCCGTATCTCCAGGGAGCAGGTTCGACGCCAGACTGCGTCCTAGCTGCTTGAGGGGCCACTTTACGTCTGTGCAGCGTCGACCGTGCGCCCGACAAGAAGCGACCCACGGACCTGACCGCAGCTGTCATCACAAGAAGCCTGCAGCTGCCGTCGCAGGAGAAACCATACGGTATTGTGTGTATTGCGTGCGTCCACTAGCCCAGTAACGACCCTGAGGAATAACAATATATGCCGGACAGTTTATAATAAGAAATCTCATCTCTGAATCACTTTTAATTAATTAATCAATCCATGTACGTGATCCAATAAATATTAATGGATGATTTATAATAAATAGAATGAATAACATATTTTGATGTCGCAATTAGCGTGACACTTCAGTAACCTGGACTAAAATGAAAACTAACATTCCGTATCAAAGCATCCAACTGTGCTGCTAAATCACCGTTTAGTTTAGCACTGGAAATGGTCGGTACGAAACCAGTGAAGCTTGGTACACATGAATCTTTTTGGACTAATAAAAATAGCGTACGGATAAATCAACTTCAAGCAAATCCTTTCATGGTAAGTTGGGGGTGAATCTAGGTTTGTTTTAATTCCAGAAATGGTTGTATGAAACTTTGTACACGTTTCTCATTGCGTGAATAAAAAGTGTATGGTTAAATCTATGCCAACTTTACCGGGCAACGCCGGGATCTCTGCTAGTGTGTATATATATATATATATATAGTTAAATGGCATTCGGCTTTGTAACCATTCAGCCAGTATCATACGTGTTTCTTTTCCCTCGGTTGTATTTGACTCTTCTAGTATTGTTTATAATCTCAAGAGAAAGGACAACATAGGTCGGACACAACACTTACCATGCCCTGGACCGGACTCGAACCGGCGACCCCCGCTACGCGAAGCCATCTCCTAGCCCCGCGCTACCGGGATCGGCAGGAAATATTTTGCGTGTATATGATCAAGTTTACTACCGATATTAAGCAGAAGCTGCGGTTAGAATGTTGTGTGACTTTTTGTAGAACCGTTGCAATCTTTATCACGAAGTAAATATCACTATTTATTGATGTGTTACTCTCTGGTGTAGTTGTTTGATTTACGTTTTCCGTGTATGATAACTTACCTTATTCGACCCGCCAGTATGGTTCAGTGCTCTGAGTCGCCACGCACTGAATCCGGGAGGTACAACTGGGCGGCATTCGAGACCAGGCCCCCGCGTTCCTGATTCAGTTTTCACCAGCCATCAAGGCGAATGCCGGCATGGTCCCCAGTCGCCTCATAAAGTACACTACAAACAAAAAATACAATTATCAAACCTAGAATACAGTTACACATTTCGCAGACAGATGGCCAACTTACTCCATTATCAGGCTACAGTACAGTGGATATACGATGCTTGGCGTTAGCAAAGGCATGAGGCCATAAAATCAAAACTGTAGATGTGACCATGCCAATGACGAGTAAATCTTATCAAAGGCAGCGAACCCCTAATATTGGTAAAAAAAAGTGGTAAAGAAGAAGATAACTTACTATATTTCTGAAAATTGAAGAAATAAATGACCAAAGTTTTATACAGCATTAACAGATTCCAAAGAGTCTCTAATGTATCTTGGTGAGTAGCTTTTGAGCTGAGGAAATGAGTATCTTTCTTGTGGTGGGTTCCCACGGCGCGTGGTTTTGTAGGCCGCGGCACATTAGCTTAAGTGTACGGATGAGCACGCACCACAGGGTAGCCCTCGCCGCCTCCCCACCACCTTGCCTAGAGTCGTTTCAGCTACCCGGACTTTTCATGTTTACCCACGGGGTGATGGATAGAGGCGCGCCATCGTGCAAGCACAGGCGGGACCCTTCCCACGGCCCTCTCCTTGATAGCCGGATCGGCCCGGCCCGCAAATGTGCGGATCGTGGGAAGCCAGCTTTAGATACCGTGAGATCTGTGGCACTTATCTGTTCTGTTTACGAATAGATGATCATTTCTTGCTCCGTACCTCGGTTACGTGAGTGGTAAGATATGCCGCAGATTGTAAGCTGACCATTAGCTTCCAAACTGTGAAAATCCCCTCCATGTCGGTCCGGTACTTTTGCTGTGATGCGATAAAAAAGCGATCGACACAGACCGCTTAGGGATTTATATATGTAGAGATACATTTGTTGGCTATTTGAAATCTTTTTAGTTATTTTCTAGTTCTACTTTGAGAAGAAGGAAGATTGAAACAAAATTAGTATTTGAGGAGTGGATAAAGAATAATGGGCATGCAAACACTTAACAGTAGCAACAACATTTCTCAATTGATCTGTTATAAACTAGTGAAAGTGTCAGGTACACGGTTAACAGTGTGTTAAATTTCTCGTGTACAAGTGCACATGAAGATGCCTTAAAAATTTCTTCAAGGGTGATTTGCGTTTAAGGTCTTGTGTTACGATTTATAAAGTGCTTTTCGTTTTGTTTGGGATACTTCTCGCTTTCCACTAATTTTTTGGAACCCAAATATTCGGTCATTTATACTGATATTGGCATTTATGAAATGATTTCCACCATCGCAAGTAGTTTAACGTCTTCAGGTATGAACAATGTCACTCGATCGCAACATAAGAGACGCGTGTGAAAAAAAGTGCGTAAATCGGTCCAGTAGATTGTTAATCTATAGTGGACACACATACGAACATTACCTTTCATGTATATATTTCCCGTTGAGCATACGGATTATATTGGTTATGAATTAAAGTAAATTAATAGTAATATTGAATTTACCATTTTTATTACATCTGTAAGAAACATCCAATGTATTTGTTTAAAGAAGTTTTACACACAATGATCTGACGTTTTCAAGTAATAAGGAATAGGTATGGGCCAGCCTGGCCATTGATATTCTAGATGAAAACTGAGGTGATCACATATCTGTATCGATAATACATATACAGAATGCTGACCGTCCGTTACCATGGAGATCGTGTTAACTTTCTTCGTGGCAGTGCAGATATAAAATTCAATGGGATCAGATAGAGAAATGATAGTGTAGGGTGGCGGAAAACTCGGATTTTGTTCTTTTGTTGAGCAAAATGCAGGACTTAAAACAGCAGATAATTTTTCTCTGTTCGATGTGTTGTCAGCAGATTAAGTTATATTGATAAAATACCAAAGTATGACATTACAGTTTCACTATTAAGTGTATCGGAGAGAACTCGAAAACTATGAGAAAGAAGTCCAACCATAAACCAGCTACCTCGTCCGTGGAACTCGCTTTGCCGTCTGCTGGCCTGTTTGGCAAACATCCACTCTGACCTGTTCCGGTGAACTGCACGAGATGTGTGGGTTCGACCGGACATGCTGGTAACCTGACTGGAAAGTTTCTGCTAACGTTCGCAGGAGCCTTACCTTCAAACGCCACCCTTAGCAGTGCAACGTATACGACCAGGAACACAAATTAGAGCTGCACAGAAGGCATTCTACTAGACTTTATCCCAATTAGCTGAAACAATTTATGGGTTTCATAGTATAATGAGCAAAACCTCATTCCATTAATTTTAATAAACCTTTGTTAATTTATTCAAATATAAAATCATAGGTTTTTCCGGCGAATCTGATGCTTAAAGATCTCTTGGGCATGCAGCCGGTTCAATTGATCGTAGTTCAACGTATTTTCGACGGCGTAACGTGCCATCATCTTCAGGTTTCGTCTGCTGACCGGCGCCAGGGACGGAGTCCTGGACGAGACTGCCAGTGCTTGCGCCCGACGTACCTACTTACTTCCCGAATACGGCAAGACATCAAGCGGATGTCTTTGATGTATTCGTTGTGAAAGGACTAGGCTGGAGGAGGGAAATATCAACCCATTGCGAGCTTAGCTCTGATCACAATCCGATTCTTCTGTCAGTCAAGCTTCAAGAACAACAGCTTCAAAAGACATACAATAGTTTCCAAACAAATTGGGAGTACTACAGAGAAGATGTCACGCTACATCTCACGGACTTACCTGTTCTGGACTCAAAACAAAAAATAGACGAGGCTGTTACCAGACTCAATGTGGTAATGCAGAATGCACCAAACAATCAACAACAAAAATTGTAACAACTTATGACAAATCAACAATACCGGATCATATAAAGAACTTAATCAGCACAAAGAACAGGATCCGAAAGAGATGGCGTGAGCTGGGAAGGCACAGCTCCTTGCGGACACGCTAGAAACTCATTTCAAACCGAATGAAATAGCTGACGATGGAATCTCACAAAAATCATGTTCTGAGTGTAGTAACTCGTTGATCCACATCGGACCGCAGAATTTTGTGCAAAAAACAAATGACGAGGAGATGGAGACTGCCTGGAAGGAAACAAACAAACAACTGACATTTGTGACGCCCCGGTTCTACCCGTGACGTCACTGGGCGCTTTGGGCAGCTTTTGCCGCGCCTCCACCCTGCTTCCGCAATTGCGTCGTGATTTTAATTGTATGGATTTTGGTGGTTTATCCGGTCGAGCAGGCTTGGATCCAGTAGGGGAGGCGATGAGGTGTTTAGAACGGCTTGATGTTGGTCACCAGCTGTATCAATTGATCCGTCTGCTTGCCGAGGAGATCTTCAATCAATTTATTCAAACATTGGACTGAAATAATAATATAAATTTCTAAAAAGGGACAATTTAATGAAATACTGTCAGAAGGGTGTGAAATTCAAGGAAGATGTTAACTTCACGTGTGGAGGATTGTGAAGCACCGCCATTCAATGGCCGGTAAGCCTACAGTTACTCGGGTGGCAATATGGCGCTTAGGTTATCGGTGAATTCTTCGTTTCACCAGGGGTGGTAACAGCCAGCGCAGTGATACAAAGGGTACTATTTCACTTGATGGAAGACGCACTGGAACCAAACCACAATCACATCATGGAATGCCACGTGTGAATGGACGTAAATCAGCCAATAGTATATTTTCTAAAAATGATTTTTAAGTTGCACGCGAGTCGTTTGCTTATCCCGATGGTCGCAGGGAGGCAAACATGCAAGGTGCATCTGGATTTGCGGAAACATTTCGCGCCCACGCTGGTCGCTTGAAGTGGGACACAACGACGGATCATCTTCACTTCGCTTCGCATCTGGACTTCATCTTTGGACATCACGCTTTGGTTGCCGTCACAGTAAAGAATATACGGAGGTTCCTTTCAGACGTGCGGTATTCACGAGAGGAAGTAACAGAAGTTACTCAGTGTTTGTTTGTTTTTCACACACACACACACACACACACACACACACACACACTCCTCTCTTTTCTTCCTCAGCCCTTGAGCTGAGAAATTCTGTTTTGAAGTTTTTGCCGATTTGGCATTTCCTTCTTCTTTTCTTCTTGTTAGTTTTGTAAATTTCTGTTTATTTTTTCTTTGCATGTTGGGATTTATTTTATTATTTTTACTTCTGCTATGTTTTTTTTGTATACTCATTCAGTTTTTTCTCTTACTCAAGTAGACTTAGTGGTTGTTTTTGTGGTCGTTCTCTTTCATTGTATCTCGCTAGATTGCTTATAGTACTGTTTCGGCTCTCTTGCGCTCGGTTGTAAAAGTTTTCTGCTAACTGAGTATGCCTCTGCCTCGGAGTCGGCATCCCTGCAGCCTGATGTAGATCTATTGTGGGGAACCTTATTGGCAGATGTAGTGCCCTCTTAAGTGCCTGGTTTTGTATCCTCTGTAGGCGATCCATGTGTGTTGCAGCAGCATAAGACCAGACAGGACAGGCGTACTCCATGAGTGGCCTCACCAGCGCCTGATATGTGGGCACGCCACATGTGGGGTCCAGAGTGCTGATTCTGTTTAGTACTGGATATAGCTGGCCTAGTCTGCGATGGATACGTGTTCATATGTTGTCTACATGCGCTTTACAGGTCAGCATTCTGTCTAGCGTCACGCCTAGGTACTTAACTGTGTCCGTCCACGAGATGCTTTCGTCAAAGAGCTTAAGTGTTGGTCTTGGTGGCATTCGTCTCCTAGTTAAAATGATTGCTTGGCTCTTCGCGGTGTTTACTTTTATTCGCCATTTTGTGGCCCACTTCTCGATGTCGTCGAGCTCTGCTTGTAGGCGACGTCCGACGAGTGTTGGGCACCGCGACGTGGCATAGACGGCGGTGTCATCCGCGTAGAGCGCTGCCTCCACTTCTTGCTGCATCGGCAGGTCGGCTGTGTAAAGTGTGCACAGGACAGGGCCAAGGACACTGCCCTGTGGGACGCCGGCGCAGATAGTTCTTGTTGTTGAGTGAGTGTGTTCTACCTTCACTACGAATGTCTTCTGCTTGAGGTTGTTTGTTTTTCTTAATTTGTGGAATTAAAGAAGGCTACGCTCGTGGGGACACGTAGAGACGTAATGGACGGGTAATGTGTTAATTTTGCTTACAATATTGCTTTGATATCACCAAGTCAATAAGCGACACGACGAGTCAATCTAATTCCTCTAAAGATTTACAAAAGTTCGAGCTAATACGAACACTAAATATTTAAGTACACTTTGTTTTTTTTCTTGTTTCAAATATAACGCCCAGTCATAACGTTTCATGTAAAGGAACATAGATTTTCAGTGGCGCCCATTTAATAATAGTTCTGTTTTGTTTATTTTGATTGTAATGATTTGTTAGATTTTATGTCGTGTAACATCTTGGTTGAATAAACCTGCTCTGCTTGATCTGTTGCACAGAAAACATGACCCTTGTATTTTTCATGTAGTTACGGATAATTTCATTTTGAAACTCACCTTTCTTTTCGGAAAATCTTTAAAAATATAATAATGTTAAAAATGGCAGCTGTCCCATCTCGTTTACATCGTCGTGGGAAGATTTTAGAACAAAATTTCAATTACTGTTGATTTTTCCATAATTTCTATTTAATTCAGAATTATTGTGATATAAAAAAATAATTTTTTCTATAACTAAACGGGGCAGTATAATATCACATCCGAACTAGAAGATCGAATTCAGGAAGGCCAGAAAATTCTATAGAAGACTTAAACATACAAGGACGGATTGTCACTGACACAATGAATAATTTTCAAGAACTGTCAAACTTTAACAACAAATGACAATTTAACGAGATTCCAAAACCTTAAATGCTTATGGAAGTAACATCTCAATAAAGTTGAAAGGGTTATTAAAAGCAACAGATATCAACCTCTGGTTGACATCTGGGATGACAGCAATACAATTTGCCGACTGCCAGAATTAGAGAAATAATTGACGCTGCTCATAAAATAATAGATGAAGCAATGACGAAGGAACTAATGCGGCAAAGGCACTTGCAAAAATACTGCAGTCGTGTACCAAGAACTGATAGAAGACCAATATTGAACCAAATAGCGTTCATCTCATCAGAAAGGCAGAAATGGTTGTAAGAGAAATGATAAGCAGCTTCAGTGACCTGTGTGTCAGGCAAGTTTCTAAATGAATTTAAAAATGAAGATGTTCAGAACTTTCCAGAAGATTCTACGTGACAAACAGCCCCGGTAATGCGCCGAGAGTTTCCGGTTCGAGTCCGACCTAGGGCGTGGGTGCTTCTAATTAAGTGTTGTGTTCTACTTGTGTTGACCATACTGTAAAATACGCAATGTTACAGATGATAAATATATACAGTGAAACAAGTTGAACACTACTGTGCTGATTGTATGGCTGATATGGCCAAATGCCATTTTATTTATATATATATATCTATATATATATATATATATATATATATATATATATATATAAAGCGATCTATGGAAAATACGCTTTTTATTTGCACGTTGCACAGGAAACTGTACAAACATGGATTTTGGAATTTTGTATAAAAACTGTTTTATGCAAGGACCAAGTAATACAAATAAGACCCAAATCGTTTAAAAAGTTACGTTACGGAGTCGGAAACCACGTGATATCATTTATGAATATCGTAATTATGTCGCGAGTACATGTTAAGTTTTGTATTTCCTCCTCTCCCCCACTGTTTTGTTTACATTGTTATTACGCAGAGCTGAATTCGACTCCGTGAGCTTCATTTTACTTGGAGGCCACGCTGACGTTCTTCCTTTTTCTTCCTGCGAGGCCCTCTCCAGCTTATTTTAAGGCTGTACCGCAAGCCGCTTATCAGCCCTCTTATTATGTACTTCTCCCTTTGCGTCGCCAGAGTGGCTGTTTTTAAGCCTCTCCCTCTCTTCTCATTGACAGCGGTCAGCAGAGTTTTTCACGAGATACGAATGTGTGGGAGAATGTTGTCTCTCCCTTGATCCTCTTTGTAACACATTATCTTCAGCTGCGATGTCAATGTTGGTGGCTGTTTCGCTGCTGGGGCAACGAAGAGAACGTGGTTAGCTCTATTACAAGTCGGGTGCGAATTTTATCCAAATTTATCAAATTTGTTGTTATGTGGATGTATGAGGTTAATTTCAAATAGATGGTGAAGTACTCTTAAAAGAGAAAAAATAGTCACTTCCCCCCCCCCCCTACTGTAGCCACACATGAGTGACTATAGTTTCTTTGCGACAGAATTTGACATTCAAACAGAGTCTGGTCGGTGAGCGGTAATGGGAGCACGGGGTTCAAGTCCTCGTTCGGCCGTCCTGATTTCGGTTTTCTACGATATCCAGAAATCACTCCGGGTTAATACCGGGATGGTTCATGCAGCAGATAATTGCCGAATTCCTTCCCGTTGCTTGTTGCCAACCCTCTCCCGTCTTTAACGACCTATACGTCAACGATGTTTGCCCTTCTTACTCCCAACCAGACACTGTTTGGCGAATTTCGGGTTTTTGTGATCTCCTTATGGTCTAAAATTTTATCATTTTACCTTATTCTGCTGTCTGTGGGGTCGAAAACTTTACAGTGGTCATGCATACAGTAATTTTACTTATTTTTGAGCCACTTTGCCTTGATGGTAGTTAGGGCGCTAATGATCTCAATCTTATGCGCCCGAAAGCCTAACAAAAAACAACTCAGTATCAAGCAGGGGCGGATCCAGGATTTTGTTTTGGGGGGGCTTGAGCGGACTTTGGTTTGGGGGGGGGTTGGCTTGAGTGAATTTTGGTTCAGAGGGCTTGCGTTCAGTGGATTTTGGTTTGGGGGGGGGGGGGCTTGAATGGGGAAAAAGGTAGTATTATAGCCTCCCCAGGCCTCAAATCCGTAGAGCTAAAAAAAAAAGAAAAAAAAAAGGGGTTTCAAAACTACAATGTCAGGGGTGGACCTACATAGGTTTGGGGGGGGGGGGCTTGAGCCCCCTATCCCCCCCCTGGATCCGCCCCTGGTATCAAGGATGCTTGAAGCATAAGAAAACTAAAAATAAAATATTTCCATTCTTATGCATTATTTTTTTTTTAATTGGGTATATTCTGTAGTTGTAAAGATGGAAGTTGAAGACTTCCTATGGCACAATAAAAAGACACCGAGCGTCGTGGGTGAGCGGAACGCTCTAGTCTCGCTTTAGGGAAGACGCGGGTTCGAATCCCCGTCCGATCATCCAGATTGGTTTTCCGTGGATTTCCTAATCATTACAGGCGAATGACGAGATGGTTCCATTGAAATGTCATGGCCGAATTTCTTCCTCTTCCTTGTCCTCAGTCTTTTCCTGTCTTTAATGGCCTCGACGTCGACGAGGCTTAAAGCCATAAAAAATTCCTAAAAATCGTTGCACTATTTATCTTTGGGACTCAACCGATGATACTAATTTTATATCCGAGGGGTCAGCGATATCTCGCTCGGTTTGATATGCGGTTGTTTGATCGAGCACGGTAAACATGCGGCTGTGGCAAGAACCTGTTGACAGAAACTCGTTCTGTTTCTTGAAGTTAGAGGTACCAGTTACATGGAATGTGACTTGAGAGAGCGATGTGTAGCTTTCTTGGCGGTACAGCTGTTATCCCCTTATTCTTTCCTACCTAAATTTAAATGATGCAGATGTCTGTTGATGGAAGTGACTGGAGGTTGTTATATGTTAAATAACATTAGCATTATTACAATCATCGACCTTGGTGCTATTAACTATGGGACCTGGCATTTGGGAGGACACGGATTCGATAACCGATCCGGCTATCCAGATTTAGGTTACCGTGGTTTACGGAAATCAGTACAGGCGAAAATCTAGATGGTTCCTTCGAGAGACCATGCCCGAATTCCTTCCCAGTCTTTGACCTCAGTTTTCTCCCGTCTGTAACGACTAAAACTTTGACGAAACGTAAAAGTGCTACGTAACAATAATTCCGTGTGGTCGTAATGACCTGAGTTTCAATTGGCTGCGCATTCCGCCCCTGTCGTAGCCATCTTAACCTAATCCGGCAATCCTACCGGATACAGGGGACCTACAGTTTAACGTGAAATCCTAACACCGGAAGCGTTCTAGCGTACTTCACATTACACAGCAAACTGTGCCAGAGATGAAGGCCGGGTTAAGGGTCTACGAAAATCCCCGGCAAGACAGGGATTCGAACTGGGGACCTTTCGCTCTCCAGTCAGACACCTTAACCACTGAGCCACCAGACCACTCCCGTCCTATGTTAAAAAGCTATTACTGTCGCGATACTGATGAAGAATGTAACGCGTCTAAGCTAACAGTTTGTTTCGATTTGCTGCGCGTTTTCTCCATGACGTTAAAAAAAACTAAGAAAATAAATTATGTTTCATGGCCACTATGACCACTTAATACAATCTCAATATTGGTACAGAGAAGCAAACGGAGCGCCAAATTGCACGAGTTCTTCGGTCAGTGGGTTGGTAGTATGTAATCGGCATTACGTTTTAAAATTAAACTCTGTATCCTGCTCTAAGATTGTGTGAAACCACTAAAAGTTAAACCCGAACTGTGAATAAATCTGACGATAAAATTAAGAATTTATCTAGTGTGGAGGCTTTACTCCGATTAACAAATCGTTAATTACCTCTGTAAAACAGCTTTCCGTCTACAGGTGTACTGTGGTATAATTAGAAACAGTTTTAGAGTTGTAACACGCGATTATATCGATAACGATGTTAACGTTTCACGAAGTCCCAGCCACTCTACTGTGTGGTTGCTAGTAAGAAGCATGGAATTTTTACTATTTTTCTATTTTTTTCGTAACTAACTTTTAGTTTTGTTCACTCTTTATATTTCAGTGTTAATAGAATATATTTAAAGTGTATTGTTTTGCAATATTTTAATCGTAGTATTAATTTCCCCCTGTCGGAACTGTTGAAACGTGAAGAAATCTATACTGTATTATTTATATATAACTGTTGTATTTAATTTCACGAGACTTGAGGCCAAACTGTCGTGGTAACAGCCATTCTACTAGGGATGTTGAGATTACGGTAGACGTCAGAGACCAGCGGTAGTGCTCTCCTTTGTATTTGAGCTTTTCTCTATGAACCGTGCAGCTGTATAGAAATTGCTTGTAATCATTTCCTTTAACACAGCAAAACCGCTGCAATTACTTCAGGTTTCTCAGTTCAGCGTTAGCTGTCTTCAGTAGCTATAAAACTGAAAACAGTAGATAATTATATCAAGAAGGGTCCGTATTTATATTGCTTGCAAGAAAACAGTTTTGTCGTAAACGTATCCATTTTCAGTATTGTGCCTAAGCAGGCAGTTGAAGCTGTCTCCATTTACCTCGGGATGTCTCTAAACGTACAAAGAAACCGATTTGCACTGAAATGAAAAAGAGAAAACTGCTACAACTGTGCATTTGATAGCCCTTTGTTTCAGTAAATTGCTTTCTTTGACAAGGGGCTGTCCTGTTACCTGGGCGAAAGGCGTAATGAATAAAATTTCGTCAACAAGGCTGACATACTTCTAAAGGGAGCATTGTCCGTGTTTATCACTCCCGTCATCACCGGCAGTGTTAATCCACCAACTGAAGTATAATTCTGGAACTATAACTACTTAGTTGCCGTTGTCATCTATTGCTTCTGTGTGTTTTTTTAACATGTCAGCGCCATATCTTCTGATGCTACTGAATAGCGGAATTACTATAGCTTTCTCTCTTATTGATAAATAGCCCGTACCCGCTACTAAGTACGCGTGGATTAAGATTTTTTTTTTGTTGCCAGAATTAAATATAGAAAGCTGCTAACGAAGGATTGGTCCCAAGCAATATCGAGTAGGAATAATATGATAGGAAAGCTATCACTATATCACTGTACCGTCGAACCTGTCTCTTGAAGAGAATCAATTTCAAACATATTTCTGTCACCATTCGATAAGGTCTCAAAATTTTGTGACTACAACTGTTAATCATACTGGAAAAAATATCCTGTGCCCTTCATACAGATCTCCTTATAAAATTCCATCACAACGATATAGCCATTTAGTCGTCAAAACGTAACAAAAGACAGAGACTTACTTCCGTATTTATAATAATATTACTGTGATTCACACTCACACACTGACTGCGAACAACACCTGAGGGATCATTATAACGAAAAAAAGTGCACACCTACAACATTGTTAGACTACCTACGATTTGCCACGCATTGCACCCGTAACTTTCTAATATCTACAGTTTAACATTCAATCCGAATAACCTACGGCCCAGGCCTGACTCTTACGATGAAAAACAATTTTTAAAAATCTTAGCCTCCACGGAGATGTGAACCGGAGAGTACGACGTTCGTAAGCAAGCGCTTTAGCCACTGAGCTGCCAGCCCACTTCATGGAAACACGGTACGGAGACGTCCATATCCTACTTGTCTGTCTATCGCCGTATTTCGAAGTTATGAGACAACATGTGTTATTTATATAGATAATTTTTCAACCAAATGTAGACAGTATTTTTCTCCTTGTTTCAAAGGATAAGTGTGCAAAGTTTCATCGAGATCGGATGAAAAATGTGGATTTGTATGAAGAACAAACAAACAAACTAACAAACAAACAAACCAACAAACAAACATACATTCATCTATATATAAAGATATGCTTTCCCAGGAAATTTTTTTGGCTCAGTCATGAAATAGGCGGAAGATGCAGCGACTTGAAACTCTTATCACCAGTCGTAGAAATTTATCGTGTCAACCAAAGGCATTAATTGAAGGATATAACGAGAAACATTTAGTACTTAAATATAAATCTAGATGGTTGTGGAATCTGTAAAGGAACGGTGGGATAATTTGTTGAAAATTGAATAATCATATCGGCTCTGGTGGGTGAGCAGTAACGTTCTGGCCTCGAATTCTGGAGGACGTGTGTTTTAAATCCTCGTCCTACCATCCATACTTTCTCTTCAGCTTGGTTTATAAAGAGAACGTGTTTTACCTCGGAGTCCTCAAATTCCGTTAGAAGTCGACGTATTTGAGTGTTATTGGACTATTTGTGGGGGACCTTTACGGCGTACTGGAAGTGCTCGGGTTGAAATATTGGCCGAGGCGATGTTATAAAAAAGAAGAAAGGAAAGCCGGCCGGCAGGTTGGATGGTCGCCTCGTTAGAAAGCCGGACGGTGTCCGAGGAGAATGTAGGTCCGAGCTGGGCTGACCTTGGAAACCAGGTCGGCGCCTCCTGACACACGCGGGTTAAGGGAGTGCGCCCACCGGAACAAGTGGTTCCGAATAGAGATGGGCAAAGTGATTCACTAAAAAGAGCGGTTGTTCATTTGATCACTCAATGAAAAGAACTACTTCTTTTGAATGGTTCACTTGCTCAGTAGCTCAGTTTTATATGAGACTTTTTTTTTTAGGTCTCACCCCTCTCAATCCGGTTATACCCCCACTTTCCGTTGAAAATACCCCCTTATGTCGACTTCAATACAAATAGTAGACCTTTTTTTTAGCTTAGAAGAACTACCGTTCACTTTAAGTGAGCGTCTGCTCCATCTTTAATTCTTACGAATTTCTGAAATTCCTCATCCTCGACAAGAGAGAAGGGGTGATATTCTTTACACATCACTTTTAGTAACTGAATATCTAAAGCCCGTTTCCTAGTAATTGAGATTGGTTGATTTACATCAACGAATGTATTCATCGATGTCTGAGCAAACCGCGGCGTCGATAACGGTGACGGTCTCCGAGCCATGGCGTCGTCCAAGCTGCACCATTCCAGAGAAAACGTGGAGGCACTGGCATTAGAACTACTTGCTTTTGGGAGTGGATTAGAGTCACTTCGATGAGAAGTTCTAACCCCGGAGTCATCCACTGAAGGCGAACGTGATCGCTGCGCATTTCCCTCGCGTTTTAATGGTATCGACCGGTGCAAAGTCTTAAGGTGTCTCTTCAAATTGGTCGTCGATCCTGACGATATAGATAAAATCGCCTTGCAATAGTTGCATTTCCCTTTCTTGTCCTTCTCGTTCTTTTCGAAATGATACCAAACATCACTGGTAAGTCTGCTCGTTTTCTTGACCTGTTACAGACAAGGAGAAACTTGAAATAAACACGCAAATCTATGAAAAACGTATCGATAAATATTTGGTGTTACGATTATGTTTAAACGTTTATAGTGGTCATTTAAATACACTTGGATCGTAGTTTAGATTAAATACTTAAAATAACATATAGCATAACGCTTACCAGGGAGAGAGAGAAAGAGAAGCGGTTAGCGGAGCAGTAAAGAACTAGCTCTCCAGTGGCACTGCTCCGAGCTGTGCTGAGCGATTGAATCGAACGTCGCGAACGAACTAGCTCTCCTGTGGCACTGCTCACTGCTCCGAGCTGTGCTGAGCGATTGAATCGAACGTCGCGAACGAACTAGCTCTCCAGTGGCACTGCTCACTGCTCCGAGCTGTGCTGAGCGATTGAATCGAACGTCGCGAACGAACTAGCTCTCCAGTGGCACTGCTCACTGCTCCGAGCTGTGCTGAGCGATCGACTCGAACGTCGCGAACGAACTAGCTCTCCAGTGGCACTGCTCACTGCTCCGAGCTGTGCTGAGCGATTGAATCGAACGTTGCGAACGAACTAGCTCTCCAGTGGCACTGCTCACTGCTCCGAGCTGTGCTGAGCGATTGAATCGAACGTTGCGAACGAACTAGCTCTCCAGTGGCACTGCTCCGAGCTGTGCTGAGCGATCGACTCGAACGTCGCGAACGAACTAGCTCTCCAGTGGCACTGCTCACTGCTCCGAGCTGTGCTGAGCGATTGAATCGAACGTTGCGAACGAACTAGCTCTTCTCGATCTTCGGCGTTTCTTATTCTTCATAGCGGAGTGGATAAACAATGAACGGCGTGGAACAGAGAACAAACAAGGGTCGGGCGAGAATGGCAAAGCCGAAACCGACATTGTCTGCGCCCACTCGACTGAAGTTCAATCGACGCCGACACACCACCGTCATTACGGCTTCCAAGAAGAACTACCGCTCACTTTTAGTGAGCGACTGCTCACTCGCTCTTTCAAAAGAACTGTTCTAAAGAGCTGATTCACTCACGAACGACCCATCTCTAGTTCCGAACAACATGCACCACAGTCATTGTTCACGGAGTGTTCTTCCGTCCCGGTCGAGCAACTGGTTTTGTTTCGCATGCTTTCAGCAAAGTTTCTTATAAAGTTGAAGACACACAGCGTTAACACTCTGACCTCGCAATTTGGAGGACGCGGGTTCGAATCCTCGTCCGGCCATCCGGATTTGGGTTTCCCATGGTTTCCCCAAATCACTTCAGGCGCAATGGTTCCTTCAGAAGGCCGTGACCGTATTTCTTCCCGTTTCTTCTCCCCACTACTTTCCCGCCTCTAATGAACTCCACGTAGGCGAGGCAAAAAAATAAAATGACATACCGAAGGATGAGAACTTTTTATCGGTGGCCAACCTTTTTGTTCTTATTGCGACACGATTTAAAATCTACTATATAATTTTGTAAGGTCCCACTCACCTCGATAGCTATTGGCTGGAGAACGGTGTCACGTGTCAGCCTTCACTCGCAAAACAGCGTCCAGAGATAGAAGGAATTCGTGGTCATGTCTACAATTTAATAACTAAGCTCCTGCTACCAAATTAATTGGCATAATACATTCATTAAGTTTGTTTTTCATAGCGTTTCATAGTTGAAAAAATTTTAATAAATTTTGCGGCTGGAAAAACGTGGATCTGCTTTTCAATAACATGCTACTAGTTAAAACAACTTAAAAAAATAAATAAATTACTCCTGGTCTCTGCTGTAACCACGAATGCCAATTGTCATTTCTGCTTAGGATAAATTTCAGTTTAATTACAACTTTTTACTAATTTTGTTGCTTGACCAAAATTTATGCATTATGATTTATTTGCTTTTTAGGGATTTTACTGGCCACTTTCTTTATTGTTCTTTATTCATGTTCGCTGTATGAGAGTTATTACGTTATTTTAAATCGGCATCAGACCAAATGTGTCACTGAATCGACTGTTCTGGCATCTTATTTCTGCGGAGTTGCTCAACTGTTTCATAATATGGAATGTGTATTAAGTTCTCTGGTCGTCACAGATACTATGACCAATGTTTACATTATGAGTGTTTGCCCAGTATCAATAATAAACAACGTGATGCTTTGGAAGCAAACAGGATTTTTTTTTTTTTTAAATTTGCAGAGTGAACTTTAAGGATCAAATACAAGTCGAGTTCGTATTTAAGCAAGTTCGAGTGTACGACCTTTGAAACAGTTACACGATAGCGCGATCGTTCATGTCCGTGTTTAATACCTACCTCTATTAATGCTTCTGAGTTCTTCAAGCTCAAGAGATTTTATTCATCCTAAGGGTGAAACACAGGCCAAGCTTATATTTGGCCAGATCAGATCAACCTGTCATAATCTTTCATCCTAAAAACTGGAACTATTCTAGACCCGTGACGATACGCAAAAAACAGTCACAGTAAACAGATAAATTAGAGAAACGACGCTTCACTGATAAATAAAATCGAGACTTTAACCATTATCTAACTAGTAAGTTACTTTGTTTCTTGCTATATATATTACTAGCTGTTATCCGTGCACGTGGACGTCGAATTTCATTTGGGTATAGAAAGCTGTAAGCTACGTAAAAGGGTTTCCCAAAAAGCACGGAGTTGGGATATTACGATTGAGGAAGCCATCACCACACGACTGTACCATTGCAGCTGTTTCATGCAGAGAACCAATTTACTACATGTTTAAAAATAGTAACAAATTAAGTTAGCAGTGGTTCACTGTGGGAGACTGTCTACCAAATTTCCTCCGGCAGAATTTTGTTTGTAGTTTTAAAATTATGTCACTTTCTGGAGACATATTATGTAAATGCACTTTGTAACACGGCGTTTTTGGTTGTATGAACCGTTTCCGGTTCTGAAGGTCCGGTTCCAATAACTTAAGTGAGATACAAGCGTTCTTTAGAATAACGGTAATCAGCAATGATAATTAGCAAATTTACTTTTGTTTATTTATGTGACTTTTTTTTGGCCCGTGCAGATGGGAACTTCAATCTGTATGCATCATAAGCTTTCCTCTGCTGCAGAGTCGGGGCCGGCCGTAGCAGAAATAGATTCGCCTGCTGGCACCAATAGCAGTAGTGTCCAAGATCACAGATTAAAACCATGTGCATTACACACTTCGGCAATCTATTACGTCATTCGGACATCTGCAGATGCTCGATTTCAATACTTGGTGCGACTGTAAGACCAGGGTCCAAATCACAATAACGATGAAGATAATTCCTTAAAGCGAAACGTCTGTAAAATTCGCTGTGATGCTCCTTAACACTGATTGATCCGTGGTATATTAGAACGTTCCGTAGTTGGAATTGCGCTTATAATCCCTTTACTCGGTGGGATTAGTGAGTTAGAGGATTAAGTGAGCGCAATAGAGGCGGACAGCGCGGTGAATTGAAACTGTTAACAGTACCGCACAACAGGCCATTTAAAATCGGTTCGTGCCATAGCTGGTATCAAGACGTATGATGTGCGCCTTTGTGTCTGGCACAAGTAGATGAACGATGTGGAATGGAAGGCTGTCTTCCTGAATGTGCCATCGATATAAGTCCTGGGCCGCACTCATACTTTGGTGTGATTCGTATCATAGACATTTAAACTTGCAAAATAAAGCTGAGAATATAACATTTAGACAATAGTACCAGTGTATTACCACATCTGAGCCTGGTGGGTGACGGGTAATCTTCGGGCGTCTCATTCGAGACTACGTGATTTCGATCTCAGTTTTCCGTGATTTCCCTAAATCGGTCCTTGCGGATGCTGGGACGGTTCCTTCAAAAGTCCATTTGAGAATGACCTCAATGTCCACAAGACGTCAATTTCTAACAAAAAAATGTCTTCTGTCACATTGAACCGCTTCTCTCGTATCGGGATGCAATCACAGTCGCGATGAAATGTTAGAAGCATCGAAACACTCCTACAAAATAGTTACAATCTGTCAGACTAAACGCTAACATAATAAAACTTCTTTATTTTGCAACTTTTTCAACTTATGAAGTGTGTCCGGAGAGAAAATTAAGTTAAAAAATTCCTGGCAGAAGTGACGTGGTGATATTTCGAATTACATATTTTTCCCCCAAAAAAATTGCCAAATTTCACACTCTTGTTTCGCACTGTAATCTCTCCCTTTTCCAATGAATTGATCTCATCTTTCCGCTAATTTATACTTTTTCCCGAGAGAGAAAATTCTTTCTTCTATTGACGTTTTCAAATATAGCGTATGCATTTCATTCAAGTTCTCTACGATCTTTAAAAGCATTTCCCTATATAGAGACGTTTATGACCCCCTTCAAACTCAGTTTTTTGTTTTGTTTGTTTCGTGTTTTCTCTTGTAAGAAATTTAATAGTGTTGCGTTATAGTTAGTTACACGAAGGATTGTGTATCCTGCTTTTCAAATGACTGAAACAGTTGAGTATTTTTTCCTGCTCATCATGCAGTACTAGTGAAACCAGCTTTTATTTATTTAACAGGCAGTAAACTCAAACTATAACTTAAATTTCCAGCTATCCTATCCAATAACCGGTAACATAAATTACGGTATCGCTCTGAAAACATTACTTTTAGAAATATACTCTCTACCGTAATTGGGCCAATATATTCATACAAAATCAAACCGATATCGTAGCTTTTGTCAATATACCTTCTGCTGAATGGCTTCTCTTCCTATTATAGACCTGACATTTTTCGCTATACCTCAGTAAAACCGAAGGAATGAGTTGACAAATCGCGTGCGGACTGGTTCCACGCCGTCCCGTACTCGACGATTTCTTACTGTAAGACACGTTCTCCCGCAAACACTCTGCTATTTAATCACGATTCCTTCGACCGCTGTTACTTTCGGTCATCGATACTTCCCGATCGTGTTCCGAACTTAACGGTTACATGTTTTTTCGATCATCCCTACCTAGTAGAAACAAGTCACCGGTGTAGCATGAGTCACGAAGAAAAAGTTAATTTCCCATTGAGAGCTAACGGGCAGTTAGTTGCTTACCGGCCACGTCGTAGGAGGTAACTGTACATTGTTCACTTGGTGGACAAGTTTTTCTGCATTCTTTATCTCTCGATCTACGTGTGACAATCACACTTATGTCGCAAGGGAATTAGCAAAGCTGTATGCTCAAAAGCTACAACTTTATTGATTTCCAATTAGGATATTCAGGCATGTATTTTCCTTGTTCCTGTGCTGTGCAATGCAACACTGTATACGTGTTGAGTTAATCAACTCATAACAGCTTTAGTCATTGGAAAAACTCACGTAAAGCGTTCGCTTCTAACTTATTTCTAATGAAAACCTACATAACAGCTGAATCGCTGAGGTCAGAAAGAACGTGAGTCGCCATTTCTCTCTCTCTTTTTTTGTGAAACCCGATTGTTTGGGAGGAAACACGGCCTTGGGCACAGAAAGGGCGTTAGTATTCAATCTATAAAGAGTCTGTACTAAGCGTAGAAAAATCGAATGAGTAAAGAAAGAGCATGTTCTCCAAATATTGCCCCATACAGGGCCACTCTTACCTCTCCAATGATCGCAATTTTGGCATAATCAAAGGAAAAATAAATTTGATAGGATTTATATTCCAGATCAATAGAAGGATATCATTCTTTCGACGAGCAGTGCATTCTGAGTCCTCGGAAACAGATGAAGTTTTAGATGTCAACAGAAGGTGGCCCTTGTGTACCGTCTTTGTCGACAGAATCGTATGGAAAGAAAACGCTAAGGAGCAGAAAATGACTTTTCATCTACAATCATATATTGTTTTACACTACTCGACACTAAGGGCTCTTCAGAAGGGGGTTGAATACATAAAAAAATCAACTTTTGTTGAAAGAGTCGCGCACAATGGACAATTCGAAACTATAAATGTAATTTTTTTAAAACTATGTTGTCTGTAATGAAAGCCTTCACCGGAAAAATCCTGATATAGTACAGCAAGATGGTCAATGTAAGGCAAACTCTGCCCTTCATTGAAGAACTAGAACCCCTGGCATTCTGCAACAACTTGTTGTAGTGGCCAACAAAAACTCAGGACCACCATATTAGCTCTGACGATGAAGGGAACTAAACGAGATTTTTTTTTCTATTTGGAATGAGGAATTTCAGTTTTGAAATAATCTACCTTCTGATATCCCTGCGTTTTGTTAAACCTTTTTTTTCAATTTCTGCTATTTTCACTTTTCAAAACTTAATATTTTGTGTAATTGTATATCATAATTCTTCATAATTTCTCATAATTTGATGTTATAATAATTATTATACTTATTATACCCAATAAACATATTAATATTATTTTAGACCGGATGTTTCAGTGATTATTTCCTATTTTACAACTGATGAGTGCTAAAAGAGCACGAGTCCAAAATTTTAAAATTTGCATAAATTCATAGATTTAAAAAAAATTGTTCCTTTTCCTGGAAGAAATACACTAATTTTTTTGTCCCTCCTGCAAAATTTAGAAAAGTTGACTCCTGCCCTTACTGACCTCAGCAATTCAATTGATTTTAAACACTTACAAGAATATTTATCTTGCTCTGAGACAGTTTAGTTATTACGCAGAAAATATAGTTCGTCGCACGAAGTCGTGTGAATGTGGTTTAACATTGCCCCTGCTTATATTTGAAATCGTGGAAGTTAACGATCCTGTCTTTTTGTGACATTACATTGGAGGTTGTGTATCCAGCGTCGAGATGGTCCACTGTACCACGTAAATAGGCTTCCTAACCTATAACTTTCAAGTTATTTGTTCCTTTGTTTTTTCTTCTTATCGCTTCACTCTTTATTCTTTGCTAATGACCCAACATCGTCCCTCAATGCACTTTAAAACCTTTAATACAATTACTTATTTAATAACCATACACATTTTATCCTCCTACTGATAAAACATACACAGTCATACCAGGCGTTTCTTCCGTCATTTATAAGGCAATACCCTTACAACTTCATGGCCCATTTTCTTTCCATTTACCGAGAGTGGTGGTGTAACAGTTAGCGTTCTCGCCTCGCATTCGGGAGGACGCCGGTTCGAATGCCAGTCCGGGCATCCAGATTTGGGTTTTCCATGGTTTCCCAAATCACTCCAGGCAAATGCCAGGATGCTTCCTTCAAAAGGCCATGGCCGAATTCCTTCCCATTCCATGCCCCCCGTCCTTTCCCGTCTCTAAAGACCTCGCTGTTAAGAGACGTTAAGCAGTTAAAAAAAATTCTTTCCATTCCCAGCCCACAATCGTCTTCCCGACTACAATGACCTCGTAGTTGACGAGCCGTAAAGCTCCGTTTAAGAAAATAGACTGAGTGGGCAGCAAGGAGTGGCAGGTCTTACTGGGTCTTAAAATAGGTTCGTGTATAGGGATGCAAGGTAATATCAATATTAATAAATATATCGATATTTATATCGTTGCCAGGCAGATATCGATAAAAAGTAATATCGGACGCAAAAAATCGATGTTTTCCGATATTTGTATATATTATTAGAAATTAGAAGTAAGTATGTAAATCAAAATCAAGTAAAAAATTTGAAATAGTTTATTGAAAAAAAAATAGGTCTGCAAATGTGGTTTCTGCCTGTGAAAAAAGGCGTTTTTTTTTTTTTTTAATGGCATTCGGCCATGTTAGCCATTTAGCCAGCTCAATGTGTTTGTTCATTTTACAATGTATAGATTTAATCCAAGTGTGATTGTTTTCTCTTTTTTGTAAGGACGACACAAGACGAACACAACACTAAATTAAAACCACCCATGCCCTCGGCCGGATTCGAACCGGCGACCCCTGCAACGCGAAGCAAGCACGTTACCCCTACGCTGCCGGTGTCGGCAGATAAAAGGCGTTCAGAACGTACTGACGAGGCTACTTTGAGTAAATGATTAATTGAAATTTTGAATATATCTTAATTCAACTAGTATACCAATCATGATTGATTTAAATTTTAATTTTTCAGCAAAAAATGTACCGTTATCTCCAAATAGTCGGTGTTACTCTATACCTAACAATAAAAAATGCTTCACACTTTTCAACTCCTCCTTCACAACTTTCTGAATTTTTTCATATTTTTCATCAATTTTTATTTTGATAGTTCCACGAAGAGGGACTTTGTATAATGGTGCTAAGTGCTTCATTAAAACTTAAAACCTTTGCCTTCAACTGCATTAAATGGTCTATTATCAACACTAATAAAATCAGCAATTGTATCGTAGGGCGGTTATATTTTTCACCCCCTTCAGAATATTGTAACGTCCCAAAGAAAACAAGAACTAACGAACGCAAACGTCACGCAACATATTAAATAATAAAACGGTGAACGTAAATGAATGGGGAACGAATAACGCGCACGAAACGGAGTGGAACAACAGAGCAGCAAAGGACGTTATTGAGCTAAATCAGAGTTTAGCATAGTTAAGTTTGGTCCCTTTCACCCAGACATTTATGTGCATTATTTTTTTTTAGCGCGAAGTGATTTGTAGTTTTAGATATTTCACTTCTTCATATCGACATTATTTTATCGACCATTTTAAAATATCGATATAAATATCGATATTTTTGGACCGATATTATCGGTTGACCGATATATCGTTGCAGCAACCCTATTCGTGCATCGTTTCAATAGTTGCTTATTTCTCGTTTTTGATGAAAATGGGAAATGATAAATTTTATGGGTTTTTGTGAAGTCCTGTAGTAGATAAAGAAAAAAAAATGCAGGATCTGAATGCGTGAAATTATACGCTCATTGTCTCTTTCCATACAGTATGCTTTGATTCTGTAGCAAAAATTCCCGCTATCTAGCCAACCGCACTTGTGTGCAGTTACAAGGGATGAATATCGTATACACGCAAGACGGAAGACGTATATGGGTGGCACAAATCATGTGTATTCCTGTAATGGGTAAAACGCTGTGCGACACAGGATTTTTTTTTCGCTGTCGAATACTTTGCGTGCAGCCATCAAGGTCGTTGGATTCCGCTGTGTGGCGAGGCGACACACGACGGAATGTGGACGCGCTGGTACAAAGTGGTCCCGCCTTTTATTGCTGCGCGGAAAGCTGTTTCTGTACGAGTGCGTGGCATTACAGTGAAGCTGGCTGGCGTTTCTTCTCGTTGCTGAAAATTTTCGCTTGTGGTATTAAGAACAGCTATAAAACTTCATTTTCCTCTCACTGTATAGCAGTTGCTTTCATCGTGTTATAAAATTCTTCGTCCACGATTGTCTAGCAGAACCATAGCAGTTGTACCAGAGATTTTAGTGTGTTTAACTTTCTTCTGAAGCCCTAAGAAACGAGATGTTTTCCTGGGATACTTACCACAAATTTTGATTTACGACATCTAACCATCACTAGAGTTTAGATCTAATTTAATTTACTTATGCCTCTTTGTTACAATTGTTTTCAATAAATTGGTTTTTGTTGCCTATTATTGTTATAAGTAAAATAACTTTTCTTAAATGAATCATCATTATTTATTCCGGAAAAATGCGTCAAATTCTGAACTTACCACCTTATAACATTAAGAAATTATCAAGACAGTAGAAAAACGTTTTAAGGATTTAATATTTCTGGCGGGCAAATTGTTTGTTTAATTTTAAAATAGGAAACAATCACCTCTCTTAACCAGAACAGAACTACCGGTACTGAAAAAAAAGATTTATTTATTTATTGAGAGTAGCCTATACTTCAGTTCAAATTTTAGTTTACACATTCTATGAGTTGGACGTAATAGTAGGTTTTCAAATCATATTAATTGTGGACTCTCTGGCCTCGAATTCGGAAGAACACGGGTTCAAATTACTACAGGCGAATGCAGGAATGGTTGCTTTAAAAAGTGATGGCTGAATTACTTCCCGTTGATTTCCCCCCTGTGTTTTTCCCGCCTCTAATGACTTTGACGTCGATGAGGCGTGAATCCAGAAAAAAAATTAATTGCGGATTCATACACAACAGCGTACCCGTAGAGTTCTTGATAGTATGTGGTGTCGTAGAATAGATTGAAGTAGACATTTTGATAAAACAAAGGCAGAAATCATACAGAGTGAAAAGCGTATACTGCAGCGACAGTATTAAGCTATGGCTTGTACATCTTTATGCCTTAACAAGCAGAAATTCGTGTTTTTTTTTAATGTGTGGCCTTTTCCATATAATGAACCTGAGGAGGTAGAAAGACACAGGCGGCTGTAGGAATTTTAGATCCTTACGATAATAGCAATGTGGCTATTACAACGTTGTTGTTCCTCGTCAATTTACATGGGATACCTTTTTCCAATTTTCGGGAAGTAAACGTAGTTATTGCGTTTACACAATCTTAAAAGTGCAGACATTTTCGTATGATGTTTTAAAAATCCTGAAAAAGTTTCATGCTAATAATAATTTAGTCTGGTCTTTACGACTTGATTGGCAGAGTTTATTGCCAGCTGTGCAATCCGCCTATCCCGCTAATCCTCCCAGGATTAAAGGACCTACAGTTTAATGCAGAAAGTGAACCACGGAAGAGTTCTGGTGTTCTTGTTATCTGGGTTGTCCGGGATGAACCGCGTCAATTTATCAAAACCTAACGTTTCGGCCATCATTTTGTGGCCTTCTTCAGAGGGCTAGGTTTTTATAAATTGACGTGGTTCATCCCAGACAACCAGGATAACATCGACAACGACCGCGGAAGCCTGCGCACCTACTTCCGGTGTACTTATCATACACAAAGCAAACTGTGCGAAATGTGACGATCAGGTTAAGGGCCTTTGAAAATCCCAGTCGAGGCTGGGATTCGAACCGGGGTCTTTTCGCTCTCCAGTCAAATTCCTTAATCATTTGGCCACCATACCTCTCAGTTTTCGTTTTGGAACACTGCAATCTGTATTGAGCTGTTTTCTATTTGAAGGAAATACCACGGGAAAAAGTCGTTTCCTTTAAAATTCCGGATGATGAAGTATACAGGTATTTTTAGTTTTTTTTTCCGAAGGATGGTGATATTTTTTTCCTTATCGATAAAAGCTGTTGCGTTGCGTTCAGACGACCTTTACGTGTAGAAAAAAGAAGATTGCCAGTAATGGGGAACTTGATCGGTCGCAAGTAAAGAATTTCTAAACTATTTTATTTAATCAAACGCCTCCAATCTTGAAGATCGGCTTTAAAATTAAATTTGCTTCCTCGTCTCGTTGCCAAACAAGTGCGGGGAGACGACAAGAGTAAAAGAATGCGGGAACGGTGAGTGAAACAATCTTGTCTCATCCCTTTTTGCTTCTCCTTATCCCTCCCAACAGACAGTTACGCACTTTTTAGCTGAAATGGTGCTTTAGTTAAACTTCTTTCAGTTCAGATGCAAATAATGGCAAATAACTTTGGAATTTTTAACACAAATTTATGTGAAAACGTTTTTTTTACCTTCGAGAATGCTGCCTTGTATTTCCCTTGGAACTGTTCCTTCTCAAAATATTTGTTTTCGCATTACTGAGAAATACTTCTCTTGCAGTGTTTGTATAATATAATATTTTATGTATTAACTTCATAGGTGTTTCGTTTTGTATTAAGATTTCCATTGAGCCTGATGGTAGAGCGACTAACGTTGCGGCCTTCGAAAGATTGTGGTTTGATCCCACTTGCAACAGTCCAGAACTCCAGATTTCTGTTTTCCATAGTTTCCCTCAATCACTCCAGACCAAAGGCAGGACATGTCCTTTAAAAGGCCATGCCCTGCCCGAATTGCTATTCGTTTCATACCACCAATCCTCCTTGTCATCGAGCGTGGTGGGTGAACGGTTAACGCTCTGGCCTCGCATTCGGGAGTACGCGGGTTCGAATTAGGGATGTAACGGAAGTCATCTTTGCGGATGCGGATGTTTTGCGGAAGCGGATGCAACAAAATAAATTTATAATTATTTATACTTTAATATTTTGTCATAAACTAATTTAAATATATGTATTTTTTATGCCAAATTCTTTTTTTTTTCATTAGTAAAGTCTATTTGCATATAATACTGCCACATTGATTTATTTTTGCCTTATCTTTCACCAACAAAAAAAGGGGGTTGATTTCACAAGTGAATTAAATTATTTTCATAACTAGGAACACGTCTAAAAACCAATTTTTCTCTTATGAACGTTGCGGAGTTCGTGGCTCAACTATTTCAAGCGTCAATCACAAAACTACGTCACCGCACATCTCCGTGTTAACCTTTATTATTATTGTTATTATTATTATTTTTTCTCATCGACGTTGTTATCATTAGAGGCGTGAAAGGATCGGGGCTAGGAATGGGAAGGAATTCAACCATGGCCTTTTAAAGGAAGCATTCGTCTGGAGTGATTAATGGAATCCAGTGGTTGGCAGTGAATAAGGACTGCTGACAGAAGTGAAAACATAAAACTATGAATTTCATACGCACAACGACACATTTATGGCTACAGATATACCAAATAATCATTCCGTGTAGTCACAATGAACTGGCAATAGCATTTCTATTGACTGCGCATGCCGCTCCTGTCTTAGCCACTTTAATCTAACCCGGCAGTGCTACCAGGTACAGGGGACCTAAAGTTTAACATAGAATCCGAACCACGGAAGCCTTCTGGCATACGTCACATTACACAGCAAGCTGTGCCAGAGGCGAAAGTCGGGTTAAGGGATTCGAACCGGCAACCTTTCGCTCCCTAGTGAGACAGTTTAACCACTGAGCCACCAGACTGCTACAGATATGTTGTTTACATTAGCATGTCGGTCATGCGATCTCTTAAGATGTTACCCATCCAGAAACGTGCATAAAGAAGTTTTCACTTCAAAAACTAAAAGTCTAACCTACTTCACAACCCGAAGGTTGGTGGTGTAGGATGGCCAATTCCCTTCCTCGGAGGGGCTTACAGTTTAGCGCGGAATCAGAATCACAGGACGTCCCGGCGTAGCTCATATAATCAAATACAACTCCTAAAAATTCCTGCTCACCACGGGATTTGAAACCGCGACCGCAGAGAGAAACGTTTTGAATTAACAGCCTTAACTTCTGAGCTATCAGACCTCTCCGTTTTGAAGTATACGTGTGTTAAGTACTATCAAAATCGGTTAAAACTGGGGGTTTGTATCAACAACGTTGACATAAATTAAGGTGAGACGGGTTAGATGTTAGATACAAGTGTAATACATACTTTCACTGCTGTCCAAGCGCAAAAAGTCGTATTTATAACTACAGGTATACTGCTATTACAACATGTTGGTAACGCTAACTCATAAGATTTTAACCATCCAAAAAGTGTGCAACTAGTGTTGCAAACTGAAAAAACAAATGTTTTTTTTTCAGCTTTGTGAAAAAAAATCATGAAAAAAATCTAGCACCCTTCGTTTTTTTTTTTTTCTAAATTTGCTTTTTTTGAGGAAACGGTATATTTGATAAATTATAGTTTTATTTAGGGAACTTATATTTTACATGTGTTTTAAATCTTACTGTATCATGTAATGTCTTACATAATGATTCATAAATGTATCTATATAGGTAACATAATTTTATTCATCCTCTATGTCGGTACCACATTCACTAGTATCAGCACTACCAACACTAGTTCGGTTTGTGTCAGAATTTTCTGTTTCTTCTTCTGTCTCCTCTAGATCCATAACTTCAGAAATAATTACATTTTCTTTTAATGATTGTTCATTGTACGCAAAAGATTTTGAGATTGGAATTTTAAATTGTGAGCAAAGTACACAATGTGCACAAGACTGATCTGGGTTTTCCATGGTTTCCCTAGATCGCTCCAGGCGAATGCTGGGATGGTTCCTCACAATAGCCCATGGGCGCCACCTGTCATATCCCGTATATCCCTTCCAAACCATTACCTTTCCTGATAGGTGCAATGCACCCTCCGCCAAACACTTTTAGTGAATCGCGGAGTAATTGTAATAGTAATAGACTGTACCGATAATTCTGTATTACGGTCTTTTAAGTTTGAATTTAAATCTATTAACATACAAAATTGGAGCTTTATTTCTTTTTCAATCGTTGGTTTACGCGAAAGGTTGCAATGAAACGATTAATAATTACTGACAATTTAATGACTCACTAGCCGAGAGTTTAACAATTATACGAATATAAGGAAGGCAGAATAAGTAATAAAAAAGAGGCACAAAACCGTAGATAAATTTGAAATTCCTAATTTTTTTAAAAGATCCGTAGGTCTGCAGATAAATTCGCAGGGCTGGCAGCACTAGTTCAAATAGCGAGTATCAATCCAAAACAATGGGGAACGGGGATTCCTTCTCGCGCAACCTAGCCTCTTCGGGAAGTCCCCGTTCGTAAAAGAAAACTTCAGTCAATGTTGCCAATATTTCCGTAATTTTGTTTTCTACTGAACCAGAAAAATATAGTAGATTTAAAAATTAAGATAAGTACTTAGTATAAACTATAAAACAGTGAAATTAAACGATAAATGCCTTACAAATTTGAGATTTAGTAGTTATGAAAAACACGTGTCCCAGAAAAAAAGTGTTTTTTTCATGTTTTTTTTTTTCAAGTCAGAAAAAACTCTTTTTTTTACAACACTATGTGCAACGCGCATATCGTAAGTGCAACACATCTTAGAATGTCGGTGAGGGAAGTCGTGAACTCATAGATGTACCCCCATCTAAACATCGCCTAATGTGCCTATAGAAGTTTCCGCTTAAAAAAGAAAAGAATTGCGTGTTACCAGTAACAGAGGAAGAGCAGTACAATAAATAAGGATCAGAGCTGGGAAGCCTCTGACGGGAAACAAATCTGCGGCCCACTTGTGGTGCGGCTCGCGCTCTGTATGTGCGGCGTGCCCTTCTTAATGGCGGTAGCGGCCACTCGCCGCCGCTGCCGCGTCCAGCATCTGCGATGAGCTGGCGGGTCACATTCCGGCGCCGGGTGAGAGCCAGGTCGACTTTCGCTGCGCTGACGTACGGGCTCACCACTAGCCTCCCGCGGGCGTCCAACACGGACCGTCACCGGCGTCGTTTCTCTGCACCAGCTGCTTAAACGGACTAGGGTATATTTACACACCGCAAATAGGTGATTTGGAAACTCTACCTTCGTTCGTACGACCGTGCTTGGTGGGTGAGTAGTAATACTCCGGCCTCGCATTCGGGAGAACGTGGGTTCGAATCCCCGTCCGGGCATCCAGATTTGTGTATTCCATGGTTTCCCCAAATCACTCCAGGCGAATGCCGGGATGCTTCCTTCAAAAAGGCCGTGGTCGAATTCCTTCCCGTTCCTTGTCCCCAGTCCCATCCCACCTCTCATGACCTTAGCCGTCGACAAGGCGTAAAGCAATAAGAAAAAAAAATCCTTACCCAAAGTCCTTTTACCTCCTCTAATGTCCTCATAAAGCCGGAAGCAAAAATATTTCGTTCGTACGGTTCGGCGTATGATTTTCGGTCTTGACTGCTTTGTGTTGTGCTACATTCATCGTCGCATCATGCGATTTGCCTCCGTTCCTTACCTTTGCCTGGCTCTGTTATTTCACGGGTTTCTGAGTGATATACATTTTTCTATCTCTTTTTCTTTTTTTTTACTGTGTCCTTTAACCATACTGCAGCTATATTTTTGTATGCTGGGGAAACAATATGTGTACTCGATAACCTGCTGTTGGGAAATGTTTATATATTCCAGCTTCGTATTTAATACATTCGTTCTCAGCTTCCATTAGATAGCATTAATACTAGGGCGCGGCACTATCCCAGGAGCATGGAAATTATTTATTACTGCTGCGGAAGCCTTCTTTCAGTTGAAGATACGTACTAAATTCTTTCCCAACTGTGTATCTCAAAGCCAACAGTGCACTTGGAACAAAGTTTTATGCAGATTACTAAGATTTATTTTAGATTTTCTTAAGGCAATAACTTCTTAACAAAGTAAGATAAATTTTAAATCGCAAAAATGATGTGATTAGTTGGACTGAAAATGACCATAGACGTCGTTCGCCAATAAAGTTAAAAATAAGACTATACTCACTCTTTGAGCTGAAAGAGACACTGCATAACATCTCCCTTACAACAACTGAACAATAGAAAAGCCTTTTTAAAACAAAAAGGTAATTCTTTCTAAGCTCTAAAATCGAGTGATAAAAACATTTTCAACGTAATTTTTAATATTCTGCCATGAAGCCAGAAAACTGCGTAAAAACGTTTCGACTCTTGCAGATGTAATTTCTACAAAGGAGATCCAATTTGTGCAGCTCGGAAATTGAAGAGCAAACGCATGTAGGTAAGGGCAAGAAATGGTCTCCCCGCATAGTTCTGCGATCAGGTTGGATGGTTTAACGCACTCGCAATATTTTAAAGTAAATATTGGCTTCGGTGTTAAGCAGCATCGTCGTATTGTAATTCCTTTGAAGAGTGTCTATGTCACTGAGTTGTGCACCTTGCTATTTGTAAATGTAAACGCACGTTGTCTAGATCGGTGTATGTATGTAGAAATTAGTGGGAATAATTTACTCGAAATTCGATCCGACAGTATGACTACGCGGTTTATAGCGCCACCACACTGGGCCAGCGAATTACAATGGACCTAGGTTCAGAACTCGACCGTCCTGATTGCTGTTTTGCGTTTTTTTTGCGTTTTTTCGCAATCACCTTGCCGAATACTGGGACTCTCCGGATGATAAACTACACAATGTTTAAAAAATACGCATATCACACAGAACACTAGTTACACGTTTTGCAGACAGATGGCAGCACATCCGCTCGACCATTACAGTAAGTCCACCCGACACAGGGAATGAAACTCCATGAGGGCGGGTCTCACCGGCATAAAAGCGATATTCCAAAAATAAAAACACTTGGATTACGATATTTTGTATACTGTCCTTATTTTTCAAATACTTTATTGCATGAACATGCAATTTACTCGTGACATATTAATAACTTTAACGCAATGTTTTTCTGGAAACTTGGACACTCACTCTGCATATAAGCAAATCCTGCTATTTGTAGAAAGACTGGTAATGAAAAAAGTCAAAATAGTTATTTACAACGATTTTTTTATTTTGGAGAAAGTTGGTCCAAGTCAGTTTCATCAATCGAAAAACGGAATTACATAACGTACTTAACGTTAATTTTTCTTTCTGTTTTTACCGAGCGTGCTGGGTGAACGGTTAACGCTCTGGCCTCGCATTCGGGAGGACGCAGGTTCGAATCCCCGTCCGAGCATCCAGATTTGGGTTTTCCATGGTTTCCCCAAATCACTCCAGGCGAATGCCGGGATGCTTCCTTCAAAAAGGCCATGGCCAAATTTCTTCCAGTTCCTTGTCCCCAGTCCCATCCCGCCTCTAATGATCTTAGCCGTTGACGAAGCGTAAAGCAATAAAAAAAAATCTTTCGGTTTCTCTAATACTACCAGTTATTTAGCATCTTTTTGCCAGTGGAACAACGTGATACAAAAGGAGAACACATTTACTTCTGCCGCGTGACATCTAAGCACAGATGTCTGGAGTAAACAAACCGCAAAGAGGAAACCAGGGCTAGATGTATTCACTTTGAGGTACGGCTCCAGCTTTGTACCAGCATTAACAGCATACAATTTGAGAGATTCTGGCGTCGCTACTTTGTAGTTTAATACCGGCGCAGTCTTGGCTGCTCTGAATCCCCGCGAAATCGTGCGGTTTAGCTGCAGCCTGCGGTACTCGAACTTCACAGACCGCAGCAGGCTGAGTGCAGGGTAGCCAACTGCTCGAGCTAAAAGCCGCTGCAGAGTGTAAAAAATAGACGGCGCAGGTTCATACACGTAGCGGTCACAGAGGGTTAACACCAATAAATTAGATTTTTGTTACTATATCATTTTTTTTTTTTTTTTAACTTGCCCAATCCTGAATAGTTCATCTCCTCATTATTGTTAAAATTTGCTAACCAGATCTTGTCATTTAATTGCAAACCAAAAACTGAAACATTATAGGGAAACCGTGGTCGTTGGTCATACAGTATAAAAAATTAGGTTTGTGATTTTTCGTATCGGCTTGGTGGACCACGAGAGACCGGCATCGCAGGCGTACAGTGTGTAATCATGAGGGTGAGGACGCGTCTCATACCTGTGATAGAAGCGGATTTGTTAGATCTGAACCATTTGCTCTGTTGTTGTGTGGCCATCTGTCTGAGAAACATGTAACTATATTCTGTGTGATAAGTGTATTTTGTGTGAAATGTTCAGTTCAGCGTTTCTCAACCTTTTTCGACCCGCGGACCGGTAAAATGTAAAAAATAATGCTACGGGCCCCTAACTTAAATGGGTCTAATTTTTTGCCTATAAAATGCCTATCCCGGTCACGATGTAGCGATGTTTGTTGCACTCTGTCGTCACGCTTCCCGCCTCCGCCGCCCAACTAACAACGACCGGAGCAGGGCCGCGTTTAAGCATAGGCTACATAGGCTGTAGCCAAGGGGCCCGCACCACAAAGGGGGTCCCGCACCACAAAGAGGGAGGCCCACACCACAAGTAGTAGAGCTAAAAAAAAAAAAAGAAAAATCACCCATAATTTCTTTTGTGCCGAATTTCGAATATGACCCCAGTCAGAGGGGTCACTGCCGATTGAGGGGCCCCGCACCACATGTATAGCCAAGGGTCCCACAAAGCCTAAATAAGGCCCTGGACCGGAGATGTTCGAGGTTAGGCACCTCCTTTCACACGCAGCGATTTTTTAATCGTACGATAAAAAGTCGTGCGAGATTTCTCGTAGCTACAAAGGGTTTGTTTCACACGCAACGATTTTCAATCGTTGCAAGTGTCATAGTTTGTGTGCAGGGTTTTATTATTGTCGGCATCATTCACAGCGTATTGCTATGCCTAATGAGAAAATCGTTGTGGTTAATCCATCGGTTATGGAAAATGAAGCAGGATAATCGAACTCCCTGAATGCATTCGATCAATTAGAGGAGAGTGGAAGCTGGCATATATTACACTCTTTTTGAAGAGCTCAAGGGTAATGGAAATAATTTTTTTAAATTATTAAATATTTAATTAAATTGCGATGGAGCGCACGTCCCGGTGGCAATTTCCCTACACACTCATCTTCTCCCTTTCCTGCACCCACCTACATTTGCCCTCTGCAAATGTTAGCTTTAAATTCTTTCAACGTTTTTGGTAAATTATTCATTATTTCTCATGGTAACGTATTCCTATTCCTGACACCCTTACCCAAAAAAGAGAATCTTCCTACACCCTTGTGCCTGAAATCGAGTGGCAGCTTGTGATCATGGTCATCTTTTCCCTTCCACGTATTACTTTTAATTCTTACACCAATATCTTTCCATGCCTCATCACCAATATACGACTTGTACACTCTTTGGCAAAAAAATTGACTGTGGGCGCCTGAGACTAAGTCCCTTATTTCGCACAATGTGGCATCATTGTGGGTATTCAACTCAGCGCCAGCTGTTATTCATTTCCTTAAGTCAATGCCTGGAACAATCTCTTCAGTGATGCCACATAGTGCAAAATAATTGACTTAGTCTCAGGCGCCCACAGTCAATTTTTTTTGCTAAAGAGTGTACACTCCCATGACCCTCTTCACCCTCCTCCTGTCTTCCAATGAATCCCATTCCAGCTCTTTTATCATATCTGTTAGTGATTGCATTCTGCGGTAACTTCCAGAAACAAATCTATTTTCGAATGTCAGTTGCTTCCTTCGATAATATATGTGAGGCTCAGGGACATTTTACAACGACAAAATACAAAATTAGATATTGCATTCAAACTATTGAAATGTTCACTGTGATGTTAAAAAAATTAATATCATAAATTTCTGTATGGATATAAGTTTAATTTATGTAATTTGTTTAAATTTACATGGTTGTTTCATTTTTCAGTTGAACACAGAAAAAAAGTGATCATGAAAAGTTATTACAAAGAAGTAAAGTCCACGATCAGAGCTGTCAGTAAATCAACATAAATAATTTGATCCATTTTTTAATTCTTTCAGCCAATGAAGGAAACTAACATACGACTAAAAGTCGTCTGGAGCACAAGCATTCATTTGTTCACGTAGGCCACTGCTTCCCCGGAACGACACGACGTCGTCCTGTATAATGGCTAAGGACGACTGCTGAACATCACGATCACAACGTCGTGTCGTGACAATGTCGTTCCGTGTGATAGGTCCCATGCACCTCTTCAGTCAACTAATGGAATATGGCCTTACGACTTTTTATCGTACGAACAGAATCGTTCAGTCTGAAAGGAGCATTATTTAATAACAGTTGTATTTAGCTAAGCATCCAGGAAACTCTGTTAACGTTCTGGCCTCGCATTCGGGGGGACGCAGGTTCGAATCCCCGTCCGGGCATCCAGATTTGGGTTTTCCATGGTTTCCCCAAATCACTCCAGGCGAATGCCGGGATACTTCCTACAAAAAAAAGGCCATGGCTGATTTCCTTCCCGTTCCTTGTCCCCAGTCCCATCCCGCCTCTAATGACCTTAGCCAACGGAAAAAAAGCCAGCAAACTAAAAGAAATGTATGTATTTTGTAAAAATCGACATATTAATTATAATATTTAGTTGCTTTTTCTTAATTAGAATTCGTTCGATGTAGGTTTTTCTTATACTATCTGTTCAGCGTTACCGTTGTTACAGTAAGAAACATCTAAATTACATCATTTTCAAGATTGTGAGCGTTATTTGATGAAAATTATACTTAGTTAGCGAAGAAACGAATTGCTAAAATACTGCATTCAACACGTCATTTTTGACATGATTCCAAGATATATATATATTCGATATAGATATTTTAATTCACTGCTATATCATACTCGAAGAAATTATATACCGAGACACTGAAATAAACGTGATAGTGCTTAAATTAATTATTCGTTGCTTTTATTACTGATGTCACTATTTCAGACACGTGCAAATAATTACAGAGGGTAAATTCCGATCGCAATACAGTGAAAGTTTTGAAACATGGGAAATGGAAGCTATGAATTTTGAACAGCTAATATTATAGCTGTTCTGTTTATGTTGAAACACAGAAAGGACCAGAATGACAACTGAGCGCCGAGTTACTGAAATCGTGAAGATGGAAGTAGTTGCACAATTATCGTGCTAAATGAGACTTGGACCAATATCAGGCGGTATAGCATAAGGTTTTAGGATTCTTTTAATTTCATTGGTTTCCTAATGCTGACATAATTAATTCAATAGAAGCTCCATCTGTATCGCTGTGTAAACTAAAACCGAAATATGTACAAATTACAAAATAAAGTTCTGAGCATTACATAACAATTCTTTTTAATTAGTCAACTGCAAAGAAATGAATTGCCAGAACATTTCTTTCACCCGTCATTTTTGACGGGTTTAGAAGCTATTGTTACTAATAATCTACCATATAATTTCCTTAGCTCACTCACTCACCTCGATTGTTATTGGCTGGAGAATGGTGACGTCACGCATCAGTCTTCGCTCGCAAATTAACAGCGACTAGAGAGATATTATTGGAAGAAATTTGAGGTTAATTCCACAATTTGATAGCTAAGCAACTGCTAGGAAATTAATTGCCAGAATACATTAATTAAATTTGATTTTGGTAGAATTTTATTCTTAAAAAAATATGGGAAAACTTTACGGCTGAAAATAACGTGGAATTATTAGCACTTTTCACTAACATGTCGCTACTAAAAGTAACATAAAAAACTTAAATTACTCATGGTATCTGCTTTAACCAGGATTGCCTAGGGTAAGTTTCAATTTAATCAAAACTCTCGTTAATGTTACTGATTGACCAAAGTTTATACGTTACGGTTTATTTGCTTTTTACGTATTTTACTGACCACTTTCATTAATGGTCTATGTTCATGTTCGCTGTACATGAGTTATTAGGTTATTTAACATCAGACCAAATACGTTACCGATTCGAGTATTCTAACAATTTGTTTTTTCGGAGTTGCTGTAATATTTAATAATATGGAGTTTGTATTAAGTTCTCTGGCCGTTACAGATACTATGACCAAAGATTAAATTATGATTGTTTGCCCCGCCCCAATAAAAAACAACGGAGACGGAAACACAGGTCAAGTTAGTATTTGGTCAGATCAAGTCAACCTGTCATAATCTTTGACCCTAAAAACTGGAACTATTCTAGAACCGTGACGATACGCAAAAAACTAGTTGGATATATTGTATTGTACCATTTAAAAAATCTAAAAACATGTTTGCAGTAATGAAATTGTAAATATACTGTTAAAAGTGAATTAAATATTGGTCATCCTTAATATTTATTGACCAAAAGAATAATAATGTCGTGTCTGCGGATCACTGGTTGAGAAACTCTGGTGTAGTTAATGAGGCGAAGATTGGGAACCGTCCCAGCATTCGCGTTGACGATTGCTGGAAAAACGCCTATTAACCTAATTAGCACGGCAGGTACGAGGCTACCAGGACTCCAACTTCGTTCCGTACTAACATGATTGTTTTAAAATTAAGTGTGCTCATATTTTTCGGTACATTAATTTTTATTTTATTTTCCCATGTGGCAGCAATTCACTTAATCTAACAATTATGTGATAATAGGAACAATAGGAACAATAGAATTCATACGAATGTTTGAGAATAAGCAGTGGGATTGCGTTTTGTCTCTCGTTACTTCATTACCATATCACATGCAAATGAGTAAATAAATGTAGAGATACATCTTATAATGAGTCTCACTTATTACAGCAGAAAGTGCTGATTGTTCCTGTGAAACATGGCCGTAACGATTAATTAAATTACTATCTGTACAGTTTAATTACATACACACTGCACGGAACTAGAGATGTGACTTCAGATAAATCTGAATCGAGCGTATTGGGTAAGCGGTAACGCTTTGACAACGCATCCCGGAGGAAGTACGTTTGAAACCCCGTCCAGCCATCTAGATTTCGATTTTCCATGTTTTCTCGAAATCACTCCAGGCCACTGCCGGGCTGGCTCCTTCAAAAAGTCATGTCCGAATTCCTTCCCTTTCCATTCTACAGTACTTTCCCGCCTCTAATGACATCGGCGAAGTGTAAAACCATTTAAAAAAAATACAAACCTCCATATAAGCTGTGATATCCAAATATACAACTTTTCTCCCCATATTCCGAACATTCGGTACTTTACAGTTTTCTTACGTCAAAAGACTAGAAAATTAAATAAAAAATCTATAACGCAATATTTTTTTTTTCAGAAAAGAAATTCATCCAGTTTGGTTTTCGAATGATTCAGAATTTTGTAACTTACTACATTCTATAGTGTTTCTGAACCAACGTATCGCTCATTCTTTGTGCGAGATCGTTTAAAACTGCCACGACAAAGATTATACTTCCTAGTATGATTTGACAGTCATATTATTTCTTAATATTGAGTATATTTTTACTCTTATGACCATATTCGCCTGCACTAAGGGGACAATTACGTGAGATGGTTTTCTTTAAATCTGGAGCCCCTCTCCCGCTTGGTGATATTTGGTAAGTTGTGGGGAGACCCTCTTCCCTTACCTTATAATTTTTTAAAAAAATATTTAATATGTTCATGCTACTAAATATCTAATCGTTTAATACTAATGTCTATGTAATACATTTTTTATGTGCAATTGGAGCAGAAAAATGATATAAAAAGTTGTCTGAGATTTTTATTGACCACCCTTTCACTTTAAATGAGATTTTTGAGATTTTGTCGAACCCTCCCCCTCCTCCCCCCTTATTTTGAGCTCACGTAATTAATGGATGTCCCCTAAGGATGAAGTACTTATGTTTAAACGCTACTAAATAGAGAACAGTTTCTTGCAGTCATTATAACTATATTTAGGTATTTAAGCAAAGTTGTATACAAAACTGAGTCCCCTATGACTCTCCAGCAGCCCGCCTCCCAGCCTTCTGCTGGGAGGAATGAAATGTAAAAAAAAAAAAAAAAAAAAAAAAAAAATCATACATCTTATTCTATACCCCATATAAAAGCTCCCGGTGCAACTGCCTCACATCGAATTGATATTACTCGGGCATTTCCTGAGTATTGCGAAATAATAACGATTCTTTTGTCTGTGTTGAGGTAATTTACCCAACATGTTACGGAAACTTGGTGTGCAAAGAGTTCTAGTGAAAGAATCAACTGACGAAGATATGGAATATGGATCTATGAGAACATCCAGCTGACTTCAGCTCAATGAGAATTACCTTCAAGTAATTTTTCTTCAAATAAACATGACACAAAAATACTGTTTGTGCTGCCTTTCTCGCACAGTGGCTAATTCGTTAAGAGTATTCCGCACAGTTGACAGTGAATTATGTTGTTTGTGACTAGTAATTGTATTTTCACAGTTGTGGCTTTATTCACTACCACTGCTGACTAAAGTGTTCAGCATTAAAATTACAAAAGAGGGAGTACTTAGTTGTGTTGACAGCATCAAATATTAACTCCATATTTAATCGCTGCAATGTAATTGTCGGTCAGTCAATGCAACGATTTACTTAGCGCCATGGAAACAGATGTCAGTTTCATTTTCACAAACGGCTAGCTCTGTGACGAATGCATCATGGTGCATACTGAAATCCTGAAAGACACGGGCGCTAGTTTCATTTCGTCCAAGTGGATTTTCTGCTCTATATTTACACAAAATCAGTTCAGCAAATGTTGGCATCTTTCTTTAACATAGTCCACGGCTTATTTCTTTTCATTGCGAACGAGTCCGAAGGTCGTGGCAATATTACGCCTCCATCGAAGAGTCGATCGAGATTAAATTGCAATTCGAATTTAGTCACTCAAATTTTTTTTAATGTTGGTAACACTGGCTGACGTTTGCTACCAAGTACTAACCTATTTTATCCGTCCAGCGCGCATGCTTAACTGTTTGACAGTTATAAACGAAGTAGAAGTGTCGCTTAGAATGGGACAGCAAAAAAAGATGAACCCATCAAAAATTTGTTACAGTTTAGGCGAGTACAATATATCACAAATAATGCGCGTGGAAATTTAGTAATGTTTTCAAATATGGCCGAGAGCTTATCGATAGTTAGCTAATTTCTGTAAGTCCGAAAATAGCGATAGGAATTTTTTTAATAATTATTTTTTTTTTAACGCGAAACTGAAGCTAATGAGAATATGACGCTAGTGTGTTGAAAAAGAAGGAAAATATATTGAAAAATAACAGTGTGTAACGTAATTGTTTTATGGTTCTTTTTGAATATATAATCGCTTAAAGTTTAAACGCCTCTCGTATGTAAACCTGTACATTAGTGCTTCACGCGATTGTGATGATGGTAATACTCTTAAATATAAACGCGAAATAAAAGTCAGGCTTGGTTATTAGCTACGTAATTGTGTCGATAAAATCAGACGGCTGGGAAAAATTTCGTTTTAAGATAGTTGATAATGTTGTGTTACCCAATAACCACTGTGCCAGAGGCGGTGCTGGTATTCAGACAGCGTCAAATCTGTCGCATCGTGTACCTCAGCTGAGGGATGTTGACTAACGTCCGTTGCTTCGCAAAAAAATTTCTACTCGAGAGTGCATAGATGTTTAGAGCTCATTAAGTACAGAACTGAGATATGATTTCCATTTTTTTACTTAAAAATTAAGAATTGGGCTGCCGTTAGATTGTCAGTTTTTAGCCATTTTACTAACCGACCCACAAGAGCCTTCATGAAAAAGAAAATCTATTAGTTTCAAATATTGATCTAGGAATTAGAAAGAACTTTTAAAACTCTACGTGTGGAGCACAGCACTTTATGGTAGCGAAACATGGACTTTAGGAATACCAGAAAGAAAGAAAATTGAAGCGTTTGAAATGTGGTGCTACAGATGAATGCTGAAAATTAAATGGACAGACAAAGTACGAAATGAACGAGTTTTGGAAATATGGGTGAGGAAAGAAGTTCGTGGAAGAAGCTTACAGAAAGAAGAGACGGGGTGGTAGGTCATATTTTGAGACATGCTGGGTTGGTTAATTTGTTTGTGGAGGGAATAGTCGAAGGTAAGAACTGTAGAGGAAGACAGAGATTAGAATATATGAAGCAGATATTTGAGGACGTGGGTTGTAAGGGATATGTGGAGAAGAAGAGATTAGCACAAGATAGGAAGAGATGGAGGATTCATCAAACCAGTCGAAAGACTGATGACAGAAAAAAAAAACCAAAATGGTATAACGTAGGGTCTTATCGATAATATTCCCTCTTTAAATGACAAATATTAAAGTCAATCACATCTAATATATTATCTAAGTCTAGAACAAACAAGTAAAAGATTTTATTTTGAGGTTATTTTGCCATGCGTTGATACCATTTTATTGAAAGATGTTTCTAACTTAGATTTATTGCATATTAATACATCTATAATGTATTTTATTGGATCCGAACGATCTCACTAGTGGTGCGATAGTCAGCGTAGCACACGTTTTGAGTGGAACCCATTGCCTAATATAAAAACGTGTCAAGCGCCGATTTTCATACCAGGGTACTACCTTCTGACCTATCACATACAAGATATCTATTAAGATGATTGTGTGAGGTTTGACTTGCCGGTTATTTTTAGTTTTATAATTCGCTGTTAACCGCGACTTTTTAAAAAAATGGATTTTGGCTTTGAGGCCATACAACCAACTCAAGTGAATATCGAATCATTCAGTGTACTTCAGTTTCTTCATAGCTTCACAGTGTATTATTTTCCAAGTGGCTCTAGACACAACACGATGGCCATGACATACAGACAACATACACTTAACACCAATGCCCTCGGCTGGACTCAAACCGACGACCTTGCGACCGTGGAGCTAACACACTAACCCCTACGCTACCGAGGCCGGCTACCCGCGGCTTCGTATGCATAGACTTAGAATTTCATTGCTAGAATTGGCTATAGTTACATAAAAGGTGTCCCAAAAAGCACGGTGTCTGGTGTATATGACGGGGAAGCCATCGCTACACCATTCTACCAGTCTCAGAAAAAAAAAAACAATTTGCAACATGTTTTTAAAATAGTAACAAACTAAAGAAGGGTTAACTGTTGGAGACTATCTGCCCCAGTTCCTCCCGTAGATTTTTGAAGTTGTATCAGTATATGAAATTTAGATTATATACAAAATTACTGTGAGATAAACAAAGCCTGGGCGACCGATATAATATTGCAGAAACGTACTCACGCTATACGTCTGTCTGATCCCGTTCCGCTAGTTTTAAACATATCTTGATAAAATATTAAAGCCGAAAAAAGTATCTTATGTCCGTCCAAATGTTACACAATATTGTCAGACTTAATCAAGATTCGGATAGCTGGTTAGTCGTGAACAAACAGACACAAAGTAACTTTCGCATTTATCAGTGTAGGGATAAAACGATACCATTGAGGTATCGATACTTTTACTCGATACGGTATCGGTCGTAAAGTATCGGTACTTATTCGGTATCCATTGAAAAGTATCGATACTTACTCGTATCGATTGATTTTTCGTAGTGAAATTTGGAATAAATAAAAAAAAAAACAATCTAATAAGATAGTCTTTATTGATATAAAAGTATATATACTTATTTGACGTAAGATATTTATTACATTTTTAGCTTATTGATCGTTACAAGACTAATACCGACTAGGACAAAATAAAACTAATTTTATGAAAAAAGTCGGTTTTTGTAGAGGTCCCCAAAAATATTTCTTTTTCTAAGTGTTTGCCTGTTAAGTAAAAAGTTTTTTACTTAATCGATACCAGTCAATACATACAATATGATTATATCATCAACAATATCGATTAACGTATCCAGACAACACTATTCACATTTTCAATCAGCAATCAGCAAATATACCTAATGCAAAACTAAACACAAATCAACGACGACAGCCCTAGGTTAGAATTACAATTGCAGAACGAAAACAAAACAATGATTCAATGACGACCACGACATAAAATGGCGACTGGCGGGATGGCAGAGAGTTTTTTTTTTTTTTTTTCGGCCGGGCATAGACAAACAAGTTTGCCAACAACACATACTTAGAAAAATAATGTCTTAAAAACAATGCTATAATGACAATCAAAAAATATTCGTTACAGTGTAGAAAAGCGTTTAATGTATCAATTAACGTGTTAAATGAAATCATGATATTGGTATACACACCGATACGAGTACTTTTGACCGATACCTACTTGATACTTATTTTTAAAGTATCGATACAAAACGTACTTAGTATCGGAAGGAATGTATCGAGTAAGTACTTGTATTTACTCGTATCGTTTTATCCCTATATCAGTGTAGATGTTGGCACTGTCAGCCACCTTAACGCACTTGTTAGTCTGCCTGTGATGCAGCCACCAGCTGCGTGGTGGGCGGTGTTGCCTGCAGGTAGGCAGGATAGGGGCGGCGACGCCCTGCGGGGCTTTTGTGTACCAGGGCGACCTGCTCTCTGAGAGGCTTGTGTGAGGGGGAGAAGACAACCCAACAAGCGGCTGTAACATTTCTCACGCGGTGGTCATCAATCTTTACTGCGCTGACCCTCTGTCTTATCCGCAAATGCAGCTGAAAGTCTTAAGTCGTAAGTTTCATAAGATGTTGGCATGATTCCTAATTTAGGTACAGGAATTTAACCGAATACAATCATCTTGACATTGGGTGGTATTACTAACGATGGCAGAGGTCTGAAGAAAGTGAAAGATGTAAAACTTTCTTTTAGTTGCTCTTTACGCCTTCAAGGATAAAAGGTGGTAAATATCTTACATAAAAAGACTTGAGGGTGCGTGCGAAATTTTCGCGAATGATATAAGATTAATAGCGAGGTTGGTGGTTTGTAACAGCATGAAAGGAGAACCAGCTTATTTGTAACAATTGTTAATTTGTCTACTGAAGTAGGTAAGTAAGAAAACGATTACAACGTTTTACTAAACAGATGGAAAACAAAAATATTCGAAAAGTTCCTTACTCTAGAAAACATACACAGTTTATAAATATCTGTGATATGTGGTGTTGCTATCTAGTGGTATGCGAGCTCAACTTATCGACGCCAGCGAAGCCTGCTATCGCATTCCCCTGACATTGATTGGTCATAATTTTGCTATTTACGTATTGAATTTCGGAAAATAAATTTATTAAGTAATGATGTGATCAAAACGTAGAACTTAATCTTTAAGATGATACATCATTTATTGATGTTGGTTAAGTATGAAGGAAGACAGATGGCTTGCCAAAAAAAAAAAAAAAAGAAACACCTTTTAGAAATAATATATATGATTTATTGAAAGAGTAGGATATAGGTGTTTGTTAGATGGATCCTACATGAACCACACCTAATGTCGAAAAACAATGTAATGTAATAATGAACTAATATGTTTCTTGTGAATAGTCGCGTTAGTCAGTTACTCGATAGGTCGTTGGAATTATTGAGTGGTTGGTTATTGATTTGGTTGCGGTTACCGCTTTTATTCCTGCCACCGTTCATCGATGAATAGTAAAGCAGCAGTGATAAAAAATATTTGCATGTTTCCTGAATTTTATGTTTCTTACACACAAATAATAATTGTTTTCCTCTATATCTTCTCGCCCTGACTGTTACCATTCCTAACAATATAGTCATAACTTTACACCTTAAAACGTGATCATTATTCTAATTGTTGTTTTTATAACTACTCCAGAAATTCCTTTTCCGTCGCGAATTCCAGAAAATGTTCATTCCGTACTTTATGAACTACCTATTTTCAACATTCTGGTAAATCATCAAATTTCCTTCTTTAAAAAGTAAAAAATTTCTCTTAAATTACGTGCTGCCCTGCATGCATTCATTTAAAGAAAATTATTTCTGCGTGCTAGGTCCGTGTTCGGTATTAAATTCTTTCTTTTTATACGGTGTAACTTATAATTTTACTTGCTGATTTTTTAAATTATTTTCTTAATATGTATATTTTCTACTTTCATATATGGTGTGTCACTATTGAAATAATTTGGACTGTTTTTCACGAGAATCGGCTCGCTTTTATGTTACGTCCAAATTTTCTCTTACTGTCCTCGAGTTATTTGTTTTCTACTTAATATCTTCCACAAATTGCAAAAACTGATTGGGACTGTTTTTCACGAGAATCGGCTTGCTTTTATGTTACGTCCAAATTTTCTCTTCCTGTCCTCGAGTTATTTGTTTTCTATTTAATATCTTCCGCAAATTGCAAAACCTGATCTTGAATTCCCATGCCAAGTTAATTTTTTGATTGTTGGTTCATACCTCCGCAAATAATTCTGAGAAAGATAAGCTATAACTAATTTACATTTCTCTACTTTGAGAAGACGTCTGAACAGGGCACTGCCAATTCTTGATGTAAATCCTCCGGACCTATTTCCCGGCTCGTTACAGTGACAAGGAATTGCAGAAATGGGTTATTAATGTTCTTGTACTCTTGTAGCATGATCTGAGAAAAAAATTACATTTGAGAAACTGTAGACGTTTCTGCAGAAATTAATCAATTAAAAATAGGATAAGAATTTGAGAACCTGAAGATTATTATCAAACGACACTGAATGAAGTTAGACTGATATATTTCATACTGAAATAAGTGAAAAGCTTTTTTCTGTACCGTTATTTCTCTCGGTCCATGACAAACAAACAGTTGCCACTAGTTTTTGTGTCGCTTTGACGTAGAACGTGAGGTGCTCTGTTTGAACTAATTGCCGCAGAACCAGATGAGACTCGCTAGTCTTTCTGGGCAGTGTTTGCGGAGCGTCTGGTATTTGTTCTGTATCCGACGGCTGTTTGCGGTTAAACAGCTTCAAGAGGTCCCCGGCTTCTCCTGTGTCAACACGTATTTGACTACTACTCGTCGGGCACGTAAGCTAGAGCAAACAGTTTAACTGCCCGCTCCCCGAGGAATCGTAAATCTTGCATCGGCCACTACAGGCAGCAATTTGAAGCGCGCCATAAACGCCCAGTATCCACTCAAATATTTTGCTTCCGTGTAAGTATGTTTTTACTAACACAGGATCACAATGAACACCTGTTTGAAGTTATTGATAGCGTGATGCAAAGATGCTAACATATACTTTTTTTTGTTTTTTGTTTTAGGCAGGAACTTTTGACAAATCAAGCGAATTGTTAGATTCCGCATGGCACATAAGATCGAAATTTCACCTTCCTTCGCAGAATTAGTTGTTTTACCTGTTATTACGTTGTATGCGTTACAAAATTTTTATTAATTGCTTATATTTGTTTACAAGGGAGGTCGTCAGTTGTAAAATTCATATTCAAGTCATACTGTGTGTTATAGAAGCTCATGGATAGAGGTGTAATGTGGCAAAGCAGCAACATACGCTTCTTCGTCGTTGTGTAGAAAATTGGCACTGAATTATTCCGTTGCGTTCAAATACTTTCTTACTCAGATTTTTAACAAGTGCGTCGCGCAGTGCCCAAGCGCTCTGCTTCATAAGCACGTTGTAAGCGGATCGAATCTCACTGCGGACAACATTTTTTTTTATTCAAATGTGTATTCAGATTATTCCCGGCAATCAGTTCCAACATCTGTGCATGTAATAAGTTTTTTTTTTTTTTTTTTTTTTTTTTTTAATTCCATTTATTGTGAAAAAGCTGACGTTTTTGAACTTCATTATATTGTTCGCAAACAAAGTTATATTTCAAAAACAGAAATATTTGCTGCGGCAGGTTTGAAATACAAATATCGTTACTGGACCGATGTAGCTGAAGGACTGCTGTTCATTCCCGCACCAGGAAACGGGAGGGGTCGAAACGAGACGGTTTTTCCACAGCAAAAGGTATTAAAAAAACTTATTACATGCATAATTGTTGATACTGATTGCCGGAAATTATGGCCAACCCAAATGATCTAGTGGGCCACTTTGGAAGTGCATCATAACTCCGCGGGCCGCATATAAAATTATATGTCCCCACTAGATACATTTTTTTTGGGAGTGAAACATGAGTTATTATTATGTTTACTATTATTCCTACATGCGAACATAGATAATATAGTATTAATGATACTAAGCACACATTTTGAAGAAATATATAACACTAAAAATGAAATATAAAAAATATTTTCTAAAAGTGTGATGAATCTCGCGGGCCAGAAAAATGTTCAAGGCGGGCCGCGGGTTGGCCACCCCTGCACTAGACGGAGCCACGTAGTTTACTCACGCTCCCTTATGGAAGATAAAACGGTGATTATAATAAAAAATGATATATATCTGCTGTTGCTCCATGGCAGTTTGAACAATATCAGACGGTGATATGTGTGACTTGGAAGCGAGCCATATTGAATCTCGGGCGTTCTATTTACTTAGGGAGCGTACACAAACTACGTGGCTCTGTCCAGGGGTGAAAGGGGGGGCGGGCGGTTGGCTGGAAGGCTACGCTGGGCTACTTGGGAGGAGGGGGGGGGGGTACGAGTCAGGCCACGTAGCTTTCCTTTCATAACATTTTTCACAGTTAAAATGAGGAACAGAACTCACAACAGCATGTGAATATTTATTTCCCTCACTTAATTATCTCCGTATGTAATTTACAACCATCTGACAAGAGAAAGCAGTACAAAATGTCTTCTGGAATCAAAAGGGAAAAAAGCTACGTGGTACGTGGGGGGATGGGGGGGGTATAGGCAAAAGCCACGTAGGACTACGGGGGGGGGGAGGGGGGGGTTCACAGGAGGCCAAAATGGAGCTACGTGGTTTATGCACGCTCCCTTCAGCGCACTGAGCCACACTGGCGGGTTACGATTTTTTCTGCAATTCAGTAGCGTAAAATCAAGTAAGTTGAAAAATAGTTGAAGCCAAGTTAGTCTTTTATACCAGATTATTCATATACAGGGTGTCCAGAAAAGGACTCCCTGATTTCAAAATTAAATATCTCGAAAACAAAGATCGATAGAGGAATGCAGTAAACGGTATGTTTATCGTGACAGCTGTAAGAAGTGTATACAGCAGTTTGAAATAATAGTTACAAAAGCTGCTAACAGATGGCGCTGTAATCGCCATACGTAATGCCTAAATAGTGATCCGAAGCTCAGGGCGATTAGTTCCACCATTGAAACGTGAAAGGAGGTTAGCGTACCAAAGGAAGAGTGATGTGATTGTTTGCAAAGATTGTTTTCATACGATTATTTCACTTATGTATGCTGATATGAGCTGTACAGCGTACAGCGCCATCTGTTAGCAGCTTTTGTAACTATTATTTCACACTGCTGTATACACTTCTTACAGCTGTCACAATAAACATACCGTTTACTGCATTCCTCTATCGATCTTTGTTTTCGGGCTATTTAATTTTGAAATCAGGGAGTCCTTTTCTGGACACCCTGTACATACCGAGGTTGGACAAAATAATATGAACACCGTGTGATAGAGTACAGGTTGTTGCATGTTGGCACTACTACTTCCGTGTGGATACTGCGATGCGCATTTACGGCATAGTTGACGTGGCAGGTCTTGTAGGTTATGTGTCAGTGTATTATACGGTTTTATCTGCGATAGTTATAACAAGCGATCGGTGAAATGCGTGATCTCTCAGACTTCGAAAGAGGGCAAATCGTTGGAGCTCGGTTAGCGGGAGTGTCTGAGACAAAAACAACTGAACTGTTTAATTTCTCACGAGCGACAGTATCCACGGTAATGACACTATACACAAAAGATGGTAAAATGTCGTCGGCGAAAAGGAATAGTGGACGAAAACCAAAGATAACGGACAGAGACCGACGAACATTAAAAAGGATTGTGGCCAGACAACACAAAACTACCGCAGCAAAAGTGACAGCAGAACTCAACACACACCTGAGTATTACTGTTTCGACAAAAACAGCACGGCGGGAGCTCCACAAAGCTCACATTCATGGGAGGGCTGCAATTGCAAAACCCCTTATAACGTCAACCAGCGCTAAGCTGCGAAACAAGTGGTGCCACGATCATAAAAACTGGACACTTGATGATTGGAAGAATGTGGTATGGTCGGATGAATTATTGTTCACAATGTTTCCTACTAACGGCTGGGTTTATGTGTGAGAACACCAAAAGAAGCCTTCCACCCGGACTGCCTGCGTCCTATAGTCAAGCTTGGGGGAGATTCAGTTATGATTTGAGTGGCTATATTGTGGTGTTCAGCTGGTCTTCTCATTCACATCACTGGCCGGATGACTGCGAATAAATATCTCTATATCTTCAGTGATGAAGTTCTTACTATGACTAGAATACTGCTGTCAAACACTGCTATGTTCCAAGATGATAATGCGCCCATACACAAACAGATTCTGTCCTGGTTAGAGAAGCATCAGAATATCATCAAACATCTTCCTTGGCCAGCACAATCGCGCAGACTTCAATATAATTGAACAGTTGTGGGGAGTTTTGGAGCAGAGAATAAGGAGCAGATTTCCACCTCCAACATCATTGAAGGAATTGGCGAATGTTTTTGTATAAGAATGGGACAACATTCCGTTGGAAACTATTCAGACACTCTACAAATTTATTACGCGAAGAATTGCAGTTGTTGCAGTGGCCCAACACTATATTAATGAATCAATAATATTTAAATGTCAGGTGTTCATATTATTTTGTATATATATATTACCCTGTACTGCGATTTCAGCAGAGGTTCTCGTGACAGAAGACTCGATTAACTCTCCATACGTAACTGAAACTGGAAAGACCAAGTGAAATCTGGAAATGACGTGTCTGCAGCGGGAAATAGCTGCATGCGAGAGTAGGAAATATGAATTTCATGAAGCTAGGGCCGGAAGAACGGGACAAGATTTCGAACATCACATCTACGAGACTCTCTCGGTCCGTGAAAAATGCATGTAAAGATGTGGCACCAATACGCAGTCAATGTACAGATCGTTCCAGAACTTTAAATTGAGTTATCCTACCATATCGGAACAGTGAGCTAATATCGCAGAACTCTCTGTATGGCAACTGTGTCAATATCTCCTGCTTCACGATTAAGCTACCTTTTTTCGACATAAGAACTAATATAGATTCTTCTGTCGTCTAGATGAGTGTAAGGATTGTTCTACCATAAAAAAATTTGCATTTGGTATTGGAATGAAGACTTCTTTTTTGATTCGTATCCTAATATTGAAACACCGCGTAAAACCGTACTCGACGGTCGCTGTAGGAATTAACCACTCTTTCATGACACTGTAGATTTAATAGAACCAATTTTTTACCCCCCCCCCCCCCTTCAGATTTCACGAAATCATTGAAATAAAATACTCAGTTCATCAAAAACTGTTGCCTCTTATCTAAGTTTGAGGGGACGGTTCTTGCCTTTCGAAGTATCTCACTCCTTTACTTCGATGCCAAGAAGTCACTAAACTCAAATGCCGAGATGATTTCTTAACTCGATGCCATTGTTGAAGAGCTGCAGTTATCTGAAGAAATGATGGAGCTACGGTGATATATATTAAAATAAACGTCGTGGTTACGGGCGATTCCGACGAACTGTTGTTTTGACGAATACGTTGGAACTTATTCAGAAATGGGTGAATACAGTGGATGCGTATTCTGACGAAATACTTGCGTTGGAGCTATTGAAGATCGATGATACTGATGAATTAGATAATGATTATATAGTATTAGACAGACCATCAAAAATCTTTTTCCTGGTTGAAAAAAAGAATGTGTAAATCAGTTACATTGTTTTGATCAATTATATGGTAATAAAGTCAAAAGGAAATGATAATCAGCAGCATCTTTTTTTTTTTTTATTTTTGGCGCCTGATACATCAAATTTTCATCTAAATTCATCAACTTTTTCTGCTCGATATCAAGAAGTAACCGTTGCATCCGATTTCATGTTTACGGCACGTTTAGGTCAAGTTACGAGAAAGTTTTGAGCTTGAGTATTTTTTTCTGTTGAAGATTCTCAAGCTTTATCTTGAATGAAGTTTGATTCATCGGATTCATCTTCAGCATCTTCACATTCCATAGTATCATTTATTAACTAGGCGCTAACTTTTGGCTCCGACAAACTGCCCTGTAATTTTCTAAATGAAAACATCGTCATCTGATAACGACCATGTTGGTTCTTTAATCATTCTCCTCTTTAAACAGACGGTTTTTTGGATTTTTTTTTTGTCTTTTTTTTTGCAAAATGTGTTAGCCAGACCACACCCCCTAATTTCTGACATTTTCAGCTAAATTTAAAAACAGAGTGAAGAATAAAATTAAAAGTAAATAAAATTAAAAAGCCAGTCATTTACGAAAACTATTTATACTCAGAATCATTCACATTTACCATTTTAGTAAGACGGAGGGCATTTCTACTATTTCTACATTGTTGTCAGCGTATGGTGGATTCTTTGGGAGATTTCGAAGGACTGTAAATGCCAAGAGTACGCGTATGTATATATGATTTTGCATATTATTACAGGAGGAATAAAACATTTCTAAAGAACGAGTGGTATCTCTTATTTTGTGTTTTTCTCTGTCGTGGTACACATCTCCAGATTGTTCAAAATTCGTACAGTAAACGTTAGCATATATCGTGAAGTTCCAATGATATATTATAATATTTCTTGTCTTAACACCGAGTCCGATAGGTGAGTGGTAATCCACGGGCCTGTTATTCGGGAGGTACGGGGTTCAAATACCCATAAGGCCATCCTGATTTCGGTTTAATACTCTCCGAAATCAACCCAGGCAAATGCAGCGATGGGTACTTGTAAAGACCATTACCGATATTCTGAGCGATCCTTGTCTCGATTCTTCTCCTGCGACTAATGACAGCGCCGTCGTCAATGTGTAAGGACCTAACAAAAATAATCTTGTCTTATCCTAGGATATAAAAAAAAAGTTGCGGTGACATTTACTGTTACGTGGCAGTTGATTGAATTGCTAGTCACAGAAAGATGACGACGCAGTAAGAGTGATTCGGTAGTGCAGTATTTCGCAGCACATCATCAGTTCTGTCTATGTTGTGAGTGCGGTTTGGATAAAACGGTTGAGGACATTGTGAAAAATTGTTCCACTAGATGTTTACTGACTGGTCTGTCTCCTCTCCACGCTGCTACTGGTGGCATAATCGAATGGGTAGACTCCCTCTACGTTACCCTGCAATTGTTATAATTACATTTGTTGTGAATGTTAATGTTTTTCGCTTCTTGTTTCACGCCTCATCGACGTCGAGGTCATTAGAGGCGAGAAAGGACTAGAGGTGAGGAATGGGAAGGAATTCAGCCATTACCTTTTGAACGCTTTTTTTTTTTGCTTATGGCTTTACGCCTCGTTGACGTTGAAGTCATTAGAGGCGGGAAAGGACTGCGGACAAGGAACGGGAAGGAATTCGGCCATTGCCTTTTGAAGGAAGTATCCCGGAATTCGCCTGGAGTGTTTGGGGGAAACCATGGAAAACGCAAATCTGGCTGCCCTCACGGGGATTCGAACCCGCGTACTCTCGATTGCGAAACCAGAGCGTTAACCGCTCACCTCCCACGCTCGGTCCTTTTGAAGGAACCATCGCGGCATTGCCGTGGAGTGTTTTGGAGAAAACGTGTAAAACCCGAATGGGGATTTGAATCCTTGTCCTTCCGAATGCGAGTACAGAGTGTTGTTAATGCCATGCAAATGTGCATATGAGAAATAATAATAAAGTTCTGTCGGGACTTAACTCTAATTATACCACACATTAAAATCTTCGGCACATCACCCGACTGAAAAGAAGCATTCCGCTAGATACATTGGGAACGTCCATAAACTACGTGGCTCCTTTTAGGGGTAGAGGTGTTTGCTGGAAATGGGGGGGGGGGGTTGGGGGTTGGGGGAGGGGTTCCAAGCGAAGCCACGTAACTTCTTATTCATGTTATTTTTCACAGTTAAAATAAGGTATAGAAAACGCAACAGCATGTCAGTATTTATTTCTGTCATTTAACTACCTAGGTGTGTAATTAACGATAGTGTGACAAGAGAAAACAGTACAAAATGTCTTCTGGAATCAGTAGGGAGAAAAGCTACGTGCTACGTGGGGGTGGGGGGGGGGGGAGTTAGAGGCAACAGCCACGTCGGTCTACGTGGGGGGAATGTGGGGTTCACAGGAGGCCACAATGGAGCTACGTGATTTATGAACGCTCCATTTCCGCTATTCAAGTTCCCTGATCGCCACTAGCAAAGATTAACTTCCCCGTAGTGCCCGATAAGGAAGTGAGGTATCATGCTAACGCCGTTCCGATTGTAAAAGGAAGTGTGACCTACAGCATCCACTGGATTTTACTGCAGATGGCAGGGTGTTCCACCCCCGGCGCCGACTGGTCTCCCGCGCTCTGGATTAGATTTGACGCGGGCCGGCCGACCGTCCGTCTGAACAGCCACTCTGTATTCCGGGCGGCACGTCCTGTTTGTCAGGCCGGAGATCCAATTATGGCTGCTCGGATTCGACGTTAAGTCGGCAAACAGCGTCACGCAGACTTTCAGTTCGAGCACTTTCCGGATTTATTGTGCTAACAACTTTTGGTCACTTTAAAACTCGGTTATCGCTATGTGATTTCTTCCTCGCTTTCCGGGACGTACCAGTTCCAACCGCTTCGTCACTGATATAATGGCCGTTCTGTTAGACGACGCAATCTCTTTCTTCTTTTTCTGGACCTATCCGTCGGCAACCATCTTGACTGACTGTTCGTTGAAGCTCGGAACAGCTCGCTAGTGGTCTTGAAGGTTCAGGTTCTGGGATTTTTAAACCAGGAAGTTCCTCTCTTACCAGCATTTCTCTTTCCTGATATTTTCCCCTGTAGAGAAATGGTAGTAGTTTTTTTAATGGCTTTCGGCAACTAAGCCATTTAGCCAGCTCAGTGTGCTTATGATATCTCATCCAGTGAATTAGTTTTTTCCAGTACGTTATGATTCCTAAGTATAGACCACAGGACGGACAGGACGTTCGCACAGACACACAACACCTAACCAACCATGCCCGCGGCCGGTTCGAACCGGCGACCTTCGGCACGCGGAGCTAGTGCTCTAGCCCTTACGTTACCGAGGCCGGCTATGGTAGTAGTTGGTAATGGTTATTATTCCTCATGATGAGACAAAGGTACTGTAGCTTCCATGTTTCCACGGTGGTTAATATTTCCATATCCATTTTCATTCTATGGAGCACTTCAATATCTGTTACGTTGTATCCTCAATATCTTCCGACAGAGCCACATTTCAAAAGCCTATAACTTTTTGATAACTGTTAGCGTCCAAGTTTCATACAGAAGCACAGAAAACACATAAAACCGAGCGTGGTGTGTGAGAGATAACGCTCTGGCCTCTCATTTGGGAGGACGCGGCTTCGAATCTCTGTACGGGCATCCAGATTTGGGTTTTACATAGTTTCCCTATATCACTACAGGTGAATGCCGGGTTGCTTCCTCCAAAGGCGATGGTCGAATTCCTTCCCGTTCCTTACCGTCAGACCTTTCCCGCCTGTAATGACGGAGTCTATGAGGCGTAAAACCACACCACACACACACACACACACACACACATATATATATATATATAAAACAGCGTATAAGTGTCATCTTTGTGGTCATTGATAAGTTATGACTTTAAAAAGGAATGTTCATTTTACTGAAGATAGCCCTGGCTTTTCCAGTACGTGACTTTACCTCATTAGATGTATCCCATTGGCTATTTACTATAGTACCAAGATACGTATACCTGAATACACATTCAATGGTCTTATCGTTGATCGTAATATGATATTATGAAGTGTTGTTTTTGCAGTGATCATTATTTTTGTTTCATTTATACTGATGCCAAGTCCTTATTAATGGCAGCTGCGCGACACTATCCACAAGACTGTCTGTCGTCCGCATATCAAATGTTGTTTATATCCAGTCTCCATTCAACAGTACTCCTATCTACATATCACCCAATGCCTCCATAAACATATGCTCTGAATTGATGCTTATAAGCGTCTCAAATTTTATATAAATAAAGAATAATCAGTTCGGTATTCTATCTTTATTACCGTAAACTGACATTATTTTTAACAAGCAGTAGCAGTAGCTTTGCAATTTGATGCCCGTTTACGTTTTTACCTTTTTAGGCCAGCGATTTTTACAGCTGTGTTCGATACCATTGGTCCACCATGTGGGTTGTCGCCATAAGAAACGTAGGTAGTCGGGTCCACCACAGACAGTTTTTTTTCCCCTGTGCCTAGCTTGCTTGCTTGCAACGAGAATTCCATGGTTTCCCAAATCACTGCAGGCAAATGCCAGGATGCTTCCTTCGAAAGGCCATGGTCGAGTTCCTTCTAATTCCTTGCCCTCCATCCTTTCTCGTCTCTAAAGACTTCGCTGTTAAGAGACTTTAAGCAATTAAAAAAAAAATAAAGTGCAACGAGAAGCGTCTCGCAAGACATCGTTTTACAAAGTCTCTTACGATCGCCTGTAAGACAGCAAATTTATTCTGTCTTCTCGCCTCCTTTAGCATCCAGTCAGTATTTCACCTAGTCTCGACGAGGTATCTTTACGACAGGCTATATCCGTTTTCATACTAATATTTTTCTACCGTCATTCTATTTCATATCAGCTGGTTATTACAGCTGAAGTCATTATATGATATGTTGTCGGGAAACTAGACGCGTGAGAACTTTTATAAAGCACGACGTTTCGGCGGTCATATCCTCTGCCACCATTGCCAGTCACTTGACGATGGCGGCAGAGTATATTACCGCCGAAACGTCGTGCTTTGTAAACATTCTCACTCGGCTAGTTTCCCGAGAACATTTTATCTTTATAAAACTCCGAGAAAGCTTCCACTCTGATATAGTTAACCTGAAGTCATTTCTTTTAATTTTTATCACACTTTTTATTTCTTTCGAAAATAACTCCCCTTTCCACATTACCACCTAACCTCTCCGGTATTCCTGCCTCTACAGAACGTCCGCATCCACCTCCCCACTGACTAAAGTTCAGCGCAGGACTTTTCCACTAATCCGATTGACTCACCTTTTATCAGTTCGGTCTGCTGGGAACAATGTATAGCTTCCCTCAGAGCAGGTGCCACGATCCGCGCTGTAACATGACGTGACTCTTATCTGCTGAAATCCCAGCTTACCTGTCACCTCAGCTACGCGGTATTATAAATCCCTTCGTCCAGGCATCACGCAAAAACTACTTAACTAATTTAAATGGAGTTCTTACAGTTTGACAGTTTATGGTCTAGCTTAAAATCTGCGGTTTATCTGATGACTATAGAACCGAGTAGGAGGAGTTCGACATCACACTCCTACCTAGCATTCGTGAGAACGTGGGTCAAATCCCATCCCGCCATACTGACTGCGGTTTTCCGTGGTCTTCCTCAGTCCCTCCAGGCGAATGCCGGGATGGTTCCTTTCAAAGCCACGGCCGAATTCCTTCCCATTCCCTCCCCTTAGATTAAGTAGTCTAAAAAGGGTACCAGAGACCCTACAGCTGCTCGCCTTTCACGCTTCACCTGGAAAGAATGATTTTTTTCTTTTAAATTAAGACTATGTATGATTTAGGCACGGAGCAAGAAATGACAATTCGTTTGTACGGACAGTTCAGTGGCGTCATAGATCACACTGCATCTCAGATGAACAATCTTAGGAGACACCCACCACCGCTCACTCTACAATACAGGCAAACATTCCGCATTTCGTATTATTTTAATATTGTATGTAACTTTGGTTATTTATTTCTTCAGTTTTCTAAAATGTAGTGTGTTATAACACACGGAAAACATTAATTAACTCGCTGCATTGAAGATTAACACATCGATAAGCGTAGAGAAATTATTGAATATATGGTAAAGATTAGAATGATACTGCGTTACAAATATTTATGCTTTACTATTAGAAGTAAAACAACATACACCAAGGCCGATCTGGATTTTTCATCGTTTCCCCAAATCACTCCAAGAGAATGCCGGGATGGGTCCTTCAAAATGCCATGGCGTAATTCCTTCCCGATCCTTATCCCACTCTCTTCCCGCCTTTAATGACCCCGATCTCATCGAAGCGTAAAGCCATACTAAAAAATAACAAACAAAAAAACCAAACGAACCATTCCTGAATTGCCTCCCGTTTCACTGCGTCAATTCTCTACCGTCCCTAACATTGGTGAACCGTTTGGCCCTAAGTACCTATGCCTGGCTTGGTAACAATTCTTCAAATACCTCTAAATGGTAAATTTCTTTATTTGTCAGTTAACCTATGCTCATTTTTCATTTTTGCTTTACTGGTAATACCTTGTTGACTTAAGCATACATGGTTTCGATTCCCAGTTAAACTTGCTCAAAGATCAATGAGCATTTGATCTGACGACAGACATCAAGTCATCATTGATATGTGGACAAAAATCAAACATAACGACCGAAAAGTAGTATGTTAATAAACCGACACGTTGTGGCTACCAGGACTGCAGCAAGTACATCTGCAACAGTTGTGGAGGTCTCTCTCGGGGGTCTGGTTCGAACTGTCTTTTTTGTTGTATCTGCTTAACGCCTCTTAACAGTGATGTCTTTAGAGACGGGAAAGGATGAGGGGTCAAGGAATGGGAAGTAATTCAGCCATGGCCTTTTAAAAGGAAGCATCCCGACATTTGCCTGCAGTGATTTGGGAAACCATGGAAAACCGAAATCTGGATGCCCTGACGGGGATTCGAACCGGCGTCCTCCCGAATGCGAGGCCAGAACGCTAACCGTTACACCACCACGCTCGATCCGAACGGTCGTCTCAGCTACAGTGATCCACCTTGCCGAACGGTGCTCGTGACTCGTGATACGTCAGTTTCCAGGTCGTCGGACCTTTCGTTCTTCGTGACAGAGTTTCAAAAGAGCTCAACTGGGGTGGAAAAATCTCTTGGAGACGTGGCAATTGTCTAAGAATTTCCAATAGAGCAATTCGCTAGTGCAGTAATAGTCGCGCTGTTTTTCGGTGCACCGTAATTTCCGCGGCTGTGGGCCACGGTAATGGCTTTTAGTGCGATTGCCCGCAGGTGAAGCAGCCCCGCACATTGATCGTGTGCAGTGCACTACCTCTCGTCAGGGCGAGCCGTAGAAAAATTTAATGAGCGCCGACTGCGGGGAGTCGTGTACATGTCTGCAGCGCGGAGCGGAACACCATGTAACATTTACAACTCACCCAGGGGCTCGGCCCGTTACGCTGCGAGCAGCTGTTACGAACATACACACCGATTAGAAAGTTACACGTAAACAAGGAACAAAAAACCGCGAGCGTCATCAATTATGAAAGAGTCTTTATTAAAAACAACGTTTCATTCTATTAATATATGGAAAAACACAAAAAGGTTTTTTGTACGTAGCGTCCTATATTGTTAAACAATTTTTCTATCTTACTCTGAATTTTATGATTCGTTCTGCAAAAAAGTTTAAAAGACATGAACATAGTCTGTTGCTAGGTGACAAGGTCACTTACAATTTTTGTGAATAATTTTTTGTTAAAAAATTAATTAGATATTAGTTTGCTTGTGTTGTGTATACAAATGTGTTAAATTGGTATGAAACAAAGAAAAAGATAAGTGTACAGTAAAGTGCCAGAATGTCTATGGAGAGTGGTCATCTATGATAATGTATATATTTGGATAGAGAAGAGGGGGGAATATGGCGAGTGTTTGGACGAGAATATAAGATATAGCTGTCACGTGGTTGAATAAAACTGAATGTAATGAAGTGTGTTTTGTACCAAGTGATTATAAATAAAAAGTGCTTTCGAGTGTTTCTCAAAGAATCCATGTCGCGTTATTTATGTATTTTTTTGTTGTTGTTGTTTCTGAATTGTGAATTAAAAATAGTCTGCCGATTTCTGCAGCTAATATTACGTCTTGAAGTCGGGCAAATTATACATCAAGAGGAGCTAAGGTAAATTATTTAAATCGAAGAAGGGGATCTTACATTGTGCAGAAAGTCGTTAGAAAATTTCTTTCCGCTTTATCCTTAGTCGGTAGGTACAAAAAAATGATAGTCATTTAACTACACTTGTGAACTACAGGACGGATGTGTGATCGTAAGTTTTCCCGGGGCGGAACTGTTGCTGGAAGATTTCTCGGGCGTGCAGCCGCGTCAATTGATCGCAGATGTACGAATTTTCGATGGCGTAACATGCCATCATCTCCAGGTAGCGTCCACTGGTCGGCGTGAAGAGCGTAGTCCGGGACGCGACTGCTGGTCTGCTTTTTTTTTTATCACTACCTCAACGGTTTAATGAACAGTCCCGCTACTGTTTGTAGCTTAATCTGTATGTTCAGATTGATGGTTTTGAGTTCATTGGTGTTACACTTTAGGGGATAACCAGGCTATGGTCGGTTGGACCTTAATAGGAACCCCTTCTTGTATTCTTATATATGTTTCATATTTATTTCACTTTCTCTCTACACTTACTCAGGAATCCACAGGGTTCATAATAATACTTAATGGCACCTTGTATTTGTGCCAGGTCATAGGTACAACCGTACCTATAGACTCTAGTCTTGGAACTTCGTGGCGGGCTTCCTCTACTCTGTTGAAGAATTTTTCAGTTGATTGGAAGATTTGTGTATGGATATTTGGAATATTTGTGACGTCATGGAGGAGCGCTGTTGGAGTGAAGTAACTTGCCCGTGTGATCATTCGGAGAGTCTTATTCTGCAGTCTCTGAATATGCATTCTGTTGGAGTGGCTGGTCGTTCCCCAAGCTTGGCAACCATATAAGATGAAGGGAACAATGATTGATTTGTAGATGCGGATCTTGGTTGATAAATTTAGGTTGTCGCTCCTCAGGATCGGTGCAAGGTTCATCATCACTGCTAGCCCTTTTTTTCTCCGGTCTAGCACATGTTGACGAAAGAGAAGTTTGTTGTCAAGTATTATTCCCAGATATCGAGTCTCTGTCACCCATGGGAGCTTGTGGCCCATTGTTTCTAGCTGTTTTTGGAGTACTGGTCTTTTCCTTGAGAAATACATTGCAGAACATTTCGTAGGGTTGAGTTTGACTTTATTTACTCTGCACCATTTATCAAAAGCGTCCAAGCCTTTTTGAGCGTTTTGGATATTACGTGTGTGGTTTCCTCCGGTCGAGTAGATGACCGTATCGTCAGCGAATTGAGCCATAAGTACGTGAGGAGGTAAGGGTATGTCGTTAATGTAGATTTTGAAAAGAGTAGGCGCAATTACCGAGCCTTGCGGAATTCCAGCAGTAATTATGTGAGTTGCAGATTTTTGGCCTTCAACTTGTACGAAGAATTTTCTATTTTTTAGGTAGCTTGCAATAAGTGCGATGTAGCATTCCGGAATATCTGTTTGATGATATAGTTTATCAATTAATTTAGTGTGCCAGACTTTATCGTAGGCTTTTTCTATGTCAACGAAAACGGCAGCAGTTGATTTTTTCCAGTTAAAACCTTTGCTTATATGCTCCGTTAGTCGCACTATCTGGGTTGTGGCTCCTACACGGTTTTCAAAGCCGAATTGTTCGTGTCGGATGGTGTGTCCAAACTCCAAACTGGTATTGATTCTTTTTAGCAGTAGCCGCTCTAGTATTTTGGAAGGAGCAGACAGTAAACTAATCGGTCTGTAATTACTTGGGTTTTGCTTATCTTTACCCCTTTTTGGAAGCGCGATGACCTTTGCAGTTTTCCATATCGATGGGTAGTAGTGTTGAAGCAGGCAGGCGTTAAAGATTCTGGTAAGTAGTACAATCCCTTTTCTTGGTAGATGCTTAAGGTGGGAGTTGCCAATACCGTCATACCCTGGAGATTTTTTGGTGGCTAGTTTTCGTATTACAGCTCTTACTTCCCTGGGGGTTGTTAGTTCCGGTTGGTCGGAAGGTGGTCTGCTAAGTTTTTCTGCAACTCGTTGAGTAGATGTGGTCACCTCCAGTTCTTCAGCTGGGGTCAGTTGATAATCTGCTGCTGTATGTTGAGCTGCAAAATGTTCTGCCAAGATTTCTGCTTTACCCAGTGAGAGGAAGCACGGACCTGCAGGGCCATTTATAGGAGAAGTGGCTTCGCGTGGTTCTCGAAGGGCACGGATTAGTTGCCACGCTTCCCTATTTTCCAGCATTAGTTGAGACATTTTTTCCTCCCATCTTTCTGAGCTCCTTTCTTTCAGCCGGGCGGTGAGTTGGCGGGAGTAATGGCGATATCTACGGCGGTCGGCTGGATCGCGGAAACGTTGCCAGAGTAGTCTATAGCGGTTCCGTAAATACCTAATATCTTCAAGAATATCAGGTAGTCTTTGTTGATATTCATCGTTGCGTGTGGTGGTAATTGATGCTCTTCTGTCAGCCTCCTTAACTACGTTGGTAAAATGACTGATGGCCGTTTCTATCAATTCTGGTGTTGAAAGGTTAACGGTAGGCTTAATCTTGTTATGGACCAATCTTGAGAAAAGATTCCAATCTGTCTCCTTGGTGCTTTTTGGTGACTGGTTTAATAAGATAAAATTCCTGAGGTTTATTAGCACCGGGTTGTGATCAGACGATAGATCCGACATAGACTTGAGTTGGACTCTATGAGTGATGTTCTTGAGTAGTGCGATGTCTAGGACATCAGGTTGTGCTCGCTGTGAATTAGGGATATATGTCGGCTCCGTAGGTCCTAGGACGTCTATGTTCCTCCTGCCAGCAAGTTGGAGAAGACGTTCCCCTTTTGGGTTATTTGAGCGGGAGTTCCAAGCTGTATGTTTGCTGTTTAAGTCTCCACCAATGATGATTTTGTTTCCTTTCGAAATTAATTCATCAAGGTCGTGTTCAAAGATATTTCTGTTGGGAGAGAGATATGCTGAGATTAAGACAATGTGCCCCTCTTTAGAGTGAATCTTGACTGCTGTAGCTTCTAGTTCTATTAGGTTTAAAGGTTGGATGGCTGTATGCGTTATAGATTTCTTGATTGCTATGGCGGTGCCGCCGCCCCTTTGGCCTATTCTGTCAGTGCGATGTATCTGAAATCCTGATAGGCTGAATTTATCGTTAGGCTTTAGATGTGTTTCAGTTAGCAGAATAACGTTAATATTATGTCGGTTGACAAATTCTAGGAGTTCAAGTTTCTTGTTTTTGATTCCATTAGCATTCCATATTGTTATGCTTAGGTCACGATGTGATTGTGGATTTGTGGCCATTATTTGAGCATCGCCATAACACCTTCCATAAAGGCAAACAGTTTAGAGAACTTGTCCTTTGCGCTGTTTACTTTTTTCATGGTTCGTTTCATTGTGTAGAGTAATTTCTTCATGTCTAAGAAGTCTACAGGGTCATCTGAGTCTTCTTCTTCGTCTGAGTAATGTGGTTTTTTGTTCTCTCCTCTGGAGCGTTTTAGGGTCTCTGCGAAGGAATGATAGTCACTAATCTTTTGTTTGCGGGTCTCTGACTTCTTTCCAGCTTTGGTTTTATCCAGGTTTTGGTTTTGAATTTCCATTTAGCCTGCGTTTTTGGTTCGACGGTTCTTCAATAGTCTCAAGTCTTCATTTTCTTTTTTGTTTGTCTTTGTAGGTTTCACGATCTTCTGGTATTGCGGGCATCCTCTCCAGGAGGCTGCGTGATCACCTGAGCAATTTACACACTTTGCCTTTTGGCTATTCGGGATTTGGCAGCTTCTGCTCGGGTGCAAACCGGCGCACTTTACACATCTTGCAGGAAAGTTGCAGTAATTCGCAGTGTGCCCGTGGCGCTGGCACTTGACGCATTGAGGAGGTCCATTTAGATTCTTATAGCGTTCTACTCTAATTCTTGTATATAATAGAGCGCGAACGTTGTAGATTGACTCAGCTTCTGGTCCCGGTTTCAATGCCACGCTGAAGGTAGCTAGTGGAATCAATTCCTTAGTCTGTTGATCCCTCTTCTTGAATTGGTGCACTTCCAGTGGCTCAAAACCCTTTTCGGTGAGCTCTTCTTTTATGCTCTCAGTTGTAACTGATGGCGGGAGTCCTTTGATAACTACTCTCAATGGTTTTTCATCAGGCATTTGATGGCTGAAGTGGGCAATATTGTTTTGTTTGAAGAATGTTGTTAAAATTTTATGGTCTTCTTTATTGTCCACAAAATATTTCAAGGTTTCCCCACTATAGATTACCTTCAGTCCTCCTGTGAGATGATCTTTGATGGTTTTGTTCAATTCCAAATAGTTTTTCACCACTTTGATTACTACAGGGGGTATTTTACCACTCCTCTGTGCTGGTGTTGTTGCAGGTGTAGTTTCGGTTTCATTTGTGGTCTGTTGACAGGTATTGACATTCTCTATGACTGCAACTGGAGGATGGCTTGTTTCCAGAGGAGTAAATCTATTTCGCAACTCAATCTGAGAGTCAGTTTTACTTATTTTCTGTTTTTTCTTGGGAGTACTCTTCCGTCTCCTCTTACCCTTTGCTGTTTGAAACCCGTCAGAGGGTTCGGGGAGACTCGGAAATTCTTTCAGGTAATACTCTCTTCTGTTTTTTGGAGATTCCTTTTTCCGTCGTGGTGGCGGACTCTCATGATCAGAGCTCGAGGATTCATCGCAGCTTGAACAGTCCATTTCAGATTCCGAAGGAGAAGCCAAATTATCTTCACAATCTGTAGCCCGTTCCGAGTGTGACGCCCGTCTACCAGCCATGTTGTGCACGAAACGCCTATCGCGTTCCGTGCACGTGTATATCCTAGTGGGAGTGTAGCTCTGATTCCTTGTTAACACCGCTGGGTAGCCGGAACCAGAAGCAACCCTACACAGTGCGTCCGGGGGTTCCACCTCTCGCGGAAGTGGGCCGTGGGACGGTATCACCCTAAAGCCTCGGAAAGGGGGGGTCGGGTGGATCTCTACCGTCTGACGACAAATTTGCTAAAGCGCTAGAATAGCCGGATATGTCAGTACAACGCTGCGCTCCGGGCAACTTTACCCAGCGACAAACAAGCTATACTGACAACCAACGTAACCGCGCTTGAGGAAAACTGTACCGAGCCGACCAGGAAGTTACCTGTTCGGCGACTCAATACGAACTACTGACGCTGAACTGCTGGTCTGCTCCGGGGGCGACGATATTTATACCCTCGGACCCCGCCCCCCCCCCCACTCCCGCCACTGCGCTCCGATAGCGGTGGTGGGGGTAGTGCGTTGCAACGCGTCGAGCAGTGACCATCAGTTTGTACGCCAGGCACAATTTGCCGATGATACCACCATTTACACAACCAGCAGGAGGCATGACCTCAACATCAGCCACCTGCAGCACGGCCTCGACCAATTAGAAAGATGGTGCCGTATCAACAAGGTCAAAATTAATCCGAACAAATGTGCAGCCATCTATTTCACACGGAAACGACCAATAATTGACCGTAAACTTAAAATCATGGGACAAGACATCGAGTGGTCAGAAGAAACAAAGTATCTAGGGGTGATATTAGATAAAAAGCTTCTGTTCCGCAAACACATATTAGACAGACGGAAACAGGGCACCGCAATATTAGCAAGCCTGTTCCCAATACTCCACAGCTCGGACCTAGCCATTCAAACCAAACTCAGGATTTATAAATCAATCATCCTCCCATACTTGCTCTACGGATGCCAAGTATGGGGAACTGCATCCCAAACTAACCTAAACCAACTCCAGATATTGCAAAACAGATGTCTGAGAGTTATACTAAGGGCCTCAAGATACACGCCAACCGACGCCCTTCACGAGCAAGCAGACGTAAGCCCCATTTACGTAGAAATATTCAACCAGACAGACAAATTCTATAATCGAATAGAGCAATTCAGAGAAACAGACGAAAGGCTCCATACCCTTGGCACAACTATGCCAAGGCACTGGCACAAATATAAAGTGCCACTAAGCATTATATATCAGGCAGAATGAAACTGATATGACTATAAGAAAACTGTAGGGGTTTTTCACATAAGGTCGTCTTTGACGAACCATAGCCATGTTTTCCCCTCAAAGAGCAATAAAAAGAGTCCCCAAAACAAACCCATCCTATACAGAGAGACACGTAAAGTAGAGCTACCTTGGTAGCGGGACTTCACAAACACGCCGTTGAGGCAGAGACACAAAAAAAAAAAAAAAAAAAAAAACCTACGTCACGCACAGTGCCTCGGCTCCGGTATTTGTGGAGTCGCTTCAATGCTGGGTTCCAAGCTTGACTTAGTTGGAACGCCATCGAAAATTCGAACATCTGCGATCAATTGACCCGGTTGCACGCCCGAGAAATCTTCCAGCTGTAGGACGGATAATCCTGTACAGTTCTTCCAGCTTCGTTTGCAGCACTATGCCAACGTTATCGTGCGGAAGCAGGGCTCTGTGGTTCGACGGCTTCGAGTTTTACGAATCGTCGACGTCGAAGTCATCAGCGTCGGGAAAGAATTGGAGAGGGGGGGGGAGAGGCAAGTAGAAGTGGTATAGGCTTAAAACGCGTTTCAGCCGGTTTCACACCGGAAGGTGTAGGGGTACACTGAGTACTCTACCACCCAACAAAACTATCTGCCACTAAAAGACCAACGCTGAGATGGGGCACCAGAAAAGTACAGTGTCACTCTCCCTCCCCTTAGCACTCTTGTTTACAAGGCTTCCCTCGCAACGTGTGAAAAGTCACCTTCGGGGTCACTTGAGCGAACCCCTACCGCACATTTCATGCTACTGGTAACACCCGTCACCCGCACCATGGCAATGGGATGGGGGAGGGGGCAAGGAACGGGAACGAATTCGCGCATAACCTTTTGAAGGAACCCTCGATGGTGATTTCGTAAAACAATGGGAAACCGAAATCAGCATGGCTGGACGTATTATTGTATCTGAGTTTTCTGGAACGCCAGGCCCGAGTGCACCAGGCTCGATCTGCGGATCGGAATCTGGCGTCTTTTGTTCCGATGGTGTCTCTTACCTTGCCACACACTTTACAATAGTATGGAGCATTTGTTCGAGCAGATAACTGAATTACACAACGCATTATTCTCTCAAATTACGAAATCTTGTGCCACTCGTATCCTTCAGGTTTTTGAGGCGAATGATTAGTGAACTGTACACTTAAGCTGTACAAATTTTCTTTTAGTTTAGTACATCCTATACAATATACTTAATACTTACGCGTTGCGCAAATATTTTGTTCATTTTTCTTACACAACCGACTGCGGAAACAAGCGTGTAGGATTTACAGTTAAAATTCAACTACCCGCTGCTGCTATATGGACGCAAGATTGTCGTTAATCATCTCTCATATTTGCTGAAAATCTACAACCGTTACTCCTATAATCCTAATGATGAAATTTAAAATAAAATAAAAAACAAAACAATAAAACAGAATCTTACTTCGAATGATATTCAATACATCATAAATTTGCAGCCTGAAAAGTATTTTCGTGTGAAATATTTTGATAAATGTTCTCTTGGTTTCGTGTAACAACTCAGGGCGTAAGTTATTTTACTGGTGGTTGTTGTGAACGACATCGCGAAAACTATCACTGGCTGATTAAACAACACTAATGCGACTGCCGCCACAACATAGTTTTAAAAAAAATCCTTTGTGTGCTCCTTGGATGGTAAGAATTTTGCACCGGTAGTAGTTTATAGGGCAAGACCATTTCTCTGCAGTTATTTTACTTGATGTATAGGAAATATTGTGTTAATGAATATTTTTGTTGTTGATATTTTGACTAATATTGTTCTGTTTGGCTCAAAGTACAGAGGTTTTCTTCATAAATTTCGACATTGTGTGTTTTTGTGCGTTATAGGTACGAGACCTCTGGAAATAACAAATTTATTGGAAAAATTGTCTAAATGTTTACTGCCAGAAGTTACTGAATTAATTAAATTTTGGTTGTGTTAGTGTCTCGAAATTCTTTCGCTGTTTTGATGTAGAGCGTTTTGTGCTACTTGTACAGCGAATGCAGGCCAAATTTTGCTTAGTAGACATTAGTAACAGTATTTACTTACAAATGGATGTTCGGATTACAATGTTCACTTCTGTGCTTCATGGCGATTAACGGTTAAATATTGTGAACCGATAATAACGAACAGCCTGTCATAAAATGTCCTATTAAGCAATTATCATCGATACCATTTTATATGTTTTGTATAGAAATGTAAATGTTTTGCTTTCATGGTCGCTGAGATCTATCGCGTACTATTGGTGGAAGTAAAGAGTTGCAGAGCCTTCGACAGCCTCAGTACTAGAAATGAGGTATTATAGTTCCGCTCTTCTGCTTTTTTTTTTTTATAGCTTTACGCTCGTCGACGTCGAGGTCATTAGAGGAGGGATGGGGCTTAACAGCGAGGTCTTTAGAGACGGGAAAGGATGGGGGGGCAAGGAACGGTAAGGAATTCGGCCATGGCCTTTTTGAAGGAAGCATCCCGGCATTCGCCTGGAGTGGTTTGGGAAAACCATGGAAAACCCAAATCTGGATGCCCGGACGGGGATTCGAACCCGCGTCCTCCCGAATGCGAGGCCAGAACGGTAACCGTTCACCCACCAAGCCCGGTCCGCTCTTCGTTTCAGCTGATTGTTCTCCATGGAGTTCTGATCATACGACACCAGATGAAAATGTTTCTGTCGCTTTTCAGCTTCAATGATTACTATTTTAGCTATTACCCGCGACTTCGTACGCTTGGACTTAGAAATTAATTGCTGGAGTTGGATAGAGAAAATTGTAAATCAGCTCAAAGGTGTCCCGAAAACCACTGAGACGGGATAATATGACGGGAAAACCATAACCTTACAATTGTATATTGTAGCCTCTCAAAAAGTTAATGTATGTTAGGCACCATGATCGTCATGGTTTTTTAGAACGATATCACGGGACGCAAACCGTTCGTCTGTGACTCATCTATCAGTGGTATGTTAAATCGTCTTTCATGTTCCTCACTACACTCAAACTGACTGCGAGAGAAACAAAACCTGAGCGATCGTTATAACATAACTGAGAATTACACATGCTATCCGTCCGTCATCGTTCTGTTAGTTTTTAAAATTTCGTAACAAAATATGTTATTTATTCCGAAAAAGTATACTACGCCCTTCTTAATGAGTAATGATACATAGTTAAGCCGTTCAGACGGAAGGGCAGAACTACTTTCGCTTTTGTAATATTAGTGTTGATTATATGTAATAGACGATAAGGAAAATTGTGTTGAGCACCGAATGAAAACGTGAATGTGCTCCATGGCTTAGTGGAAAAAAAAAAATAAAACATTTGATGGCTCAATTAGGTGTGTTTTTGAGAATGGAAGTGTGATGATATTATACTTTAGAGGGCGAAATATATTGCTTGTACTGTCGTATATCCCCAGAATGTGCTTCCTGGTAAATCCGTAACAAACATCCAGTAACTATCAGACCGAATAAACGACGCGCACGCTGTTTTCTCTTTTTAACAAGTTCCATCGGAGTGCTTGTGATACGTTTAATTAAATCCGATGTTGGCTGCTCTTCCATTGCCGTCAGCGGAACTTTAATGCCGATTGTAGCTCGTTTCCAGGCGCCGTATTTTGAGCGCTCAAACCATTCACTACAACTGCTGTGCGCGGGTAGCTGTCAGTTGTTTCATCTCCGTTATGTCACTCAGTGTTGAATAACGTTGCAGTCTTACTTCCAATTATAAGGGTGAAAGGGCGTAATTAATACACTAAAATTAGCGTAACTTAATTTGTTCCTGCATGCACACCATTATATTCAATAGACGTCCCTATTTTGGGACAATAGTCTGTGTTGACGAGTTAAGCTATTCTACCCTAAAGGTAGGTCCAGTGGTAATTAAAAATTATGTACACTGTCACAATACCAATCCTGATCTGCGTTTTAAATTGTTTCGTGTATTTACATAGGTGTTTATTGAGGTAGATACAATTTAGAATTAAAGAAAAGTACTCCCGCAACTAAATACAGACGGCTGCAAACCTTATATCATAAACGATCAGCAAGCGAATGGCATTTTCCTTTCACTTTTCAGGTTGCAACCAATATTTAATTTTAATTTGGCTTTTACGCACATATATAAAGTTCTGCACCATTTCTCCGATTTAAGTTCGTTTTATTTTAGTAACTCAGACAAAAAAAAACCTGTTTTAAAATTAACAATTATGTGGGGCAGAAATGCATCAGCATTACAACTCTCCTCGCACAAATTAAGAAGGGGAAAAGGATAGTTTTTCCTAATAACAGCTTTGCCTCTAAAGACTAGACAAGTTGTATGTGTTATGTTTTGTATATTCATAACATTCAGTTTTGTAAACACATTGTAATAACTCATTGTCTAATTGATAGGTTCCTGTGACTTCTCACTTTGACGATCGAATATGAAAGTTCACAGCCGAAAAAATCGTCAGCTTATTTAGAAAATACGAATAAAATGAAAATGAACGTGATTGCATTTACTTGGAGAAAATAGTGAGATAAAAAATGTTAGCGTACTTTGTTAATAAAACTGATTTTTTTAACGATTTAATTGTGTTTTTTAACTGTAATTACTGTACCAAATATTAGGAAGTGTTGTGGTGTACAACTACAAGGAAGTAATAATAACAAACGGTATAAATACAGTATTACGCTATCAAAACTGACTTAACATATAACGAAAAACACGTGTACCCAGCGATCGATCTCAAAATTCAACACAAGGACTGGTCAAACCGACCGTTCAGCCGTGGAGCAGCTCCTTCCAGCGGGTGAGGAGGGATGAGGTTCTCCTTACTCGCCTCCGTATAGGGCACTGTCCTCTGACACACAGCTTTCTTCTCCGCCGGGAGGGCCCACCGGAATGTGATGCCTGTGGTGCACCTCTGACGGTGTGCCACATTTTAATTGATTGTGTATTATTTTTAGACTTGAGAGCAGACGTTGACCTGGCAAACGATCTGTCCCTCATTTTAAACAATGAGACCAGCAGCGTGGCGAGTGTTTTAAAATTTTATGTTTTGGCCGGTCTAGCGCCTAAAATTTTAGGCAGATCGGCCTAGTTTTAGGATGGATGGGTATGCCTCTTTACAGCCACCCACACCCATATGCATTGTTTTTTATTTTTTATATTGTTATAATTCATGTCGCGCTGGCCATTATACAACCAGCGAGACATGTAGTGTTTTAATTCTCTTCAGCCATCCAGGTGTTATATGGTGTAAAGTACCGGTGGCCCCTTTATTGCCACGTCTAATTTTATGATTTATTTTATTTGCTGTCTGTATAGCAGACCACTTTACAGTCGACCATGCAGACAATTTTTAGTACATTCTTAAGCCACAGCTATAGCTGGTAATTGTTAGGGCGCTAATGATCCCGCTGTCGACGCGCCCTAAAGCAACAACAACAACACAAGGAGAGCTGTTTTGTAGCGATCTAATTTTAAGTTCTAAGCGATTGTGTTACTTGTTGGCACGGTTGCCTAATTGCAGGCTCAAGAGAACACCAGTACTGTTTGAGCGACTCTGTTGATTCGAGTAGTGACCAAGTGGCTGGAATTAGACAGGAACGTTTCCTTCTCTTCTTGTAATAGCCTGCGTTTTTCCTCACCTCTCCTTAGATCTGCGGTTCGTATTTCAAAAGTAGCGCCCTTTCCCAAAGCTCTTTTACGGTATTTATGACGTGATATGCTAACGAGCAAAGGAATCTTGAGCGTTATCGCTTGAAAAAACCATAAAGTTAGGTAATGCAAGTTTGTCCCTTATTATTTTTTTCCTAGGCGCTTTTTCTGTTTAGGTAGCTCTATGTTGAAGCAGCTCTTTCAAAGTTAGAAGCTCGTTAGTTATACGCACGTTTAAAATTCAGTTTATATACAATCATTAATGTCAACTTCTTTATTCGACGGAGCAGTAAACCTTTCAGAAAGAGGTCGTGAGAATACTAAGTCACTGAAGCTGGATTCGAATACCGGTTCCGGAGTCTGCGTTTCAACCGTGTTTGACGCAAGTGAGCACAAATAATAGTTTACAAAGACCGTAACCCATCCCTTATCGTTATAATTCGAACTATCTTTGAAGATCTTAATATCAAATACACCCCGAATAATCCCCTCATCTTGAAATTGCGTGAAAGTCAATTTTAGGGGAGAATTTCGTCGAAAAGTGGGGGTGTAACCGGATTTTGGAAGGGTGAGACCTGAAAAAAAAGAAAAGGTCTCAAAAAGTTGCGAGGGCGATTCCTAAGGGGGGGAGGGTGGTTCTCACGGACCAGATCTCACCAGAGGAGGGGGGGGTCCGGAAATCCGGAAAAACACCACACTTAATTTATGGATACCCCTTTATCTCTCTGCACCTGTTTTTTTCTTTTTATTTAATTTCTGGAATGGCAAATAACTAAACATAGTTCAGTAGTTTTTTCGACGTGGAGCCTACTTTGATTCGAGAAGCCTATTCGGTCTGGAGTCAAAGGTTTCACAAATGTTAAGACTAGCTGAATATTACTATTAGTTGACACTTTTAGTGAAATCATTTCACCGGCTCACTGCTGTTTAGAAGCCTTTTTCTGTTCAAAACCGCTGACCACTAGAGTGCGCTCAATTATTGTATTTTGATCTTCGTATAAAGACTTTATGATGCCATAAAGAGTTTAGTAATAAGTTACACGAGTATTGTTCATGTCTCCTGTTATATTCCATTTTGCAACATTTAAATTACTGTGAATGGTTAGGTGATCGAGAACTATTGGGAAGAATCTAAATTAATTCACTGTGACTACGGTATTTCAGGTAATATTAATAAGACTTAATTAACAAATAAAAATAGATTGCAAAAGTTTCAGATCATAGTACAGGGTACGAAGAGGCTGAGAATTGCATCAAATCACTATAGAACGTGATAAGTAAAAATCGTGTGTTGCGAGGTTAATGCTTCCTTTTCCCGTTTAACATGGCCCGTTAATTCTGGATTTAAACAAAAAATTACGAACGATAGCCGCCTCGCTGCTGATAAGTACAAATCATTATCTTGATAAATTTTATTCATTATTCACTAAATAATTCTTGTTCTCATTTTTCCAACATTGATTATTTATTTCACATTCAGTATAGAATTTCTCACAAGCTTAACAAATCTTAATTCAACGACTTTCAAGCCAAACCTCTACTACTAAAACATCCATGACAACCCCCAGTCCACGAAAAAACAAAAAATGAATGCAGTCAGCGATATTCATTGTATAACTCTTGGCATTACATGTTTGCCAACTTAAACATCCCACCATAGTAATTTTTACTATCACTTACACTAGTTATTTTACAATTACCTAACCCTATGGTTGTTATCTCTCAGTGTCTTAGTAATTTATGCTCAACGCTAAGGTGAAATTTACGACAGACGTAAATTCTCAGCATTTTTCGTATAATTCAAAGAAGTTTATGTATTTTAAGGCAACAATTTCCTCTCCTACATTTATAGGGATGGACAATATCACGGTCTCGTCAGAGTACGGGAGATCTCCAACGATCCCTTGGGAGAGAGCCTCCTTTGGGAATACTCCCAGGATGCTTCTGGTAATTTATAGTCCCCGATGATTTTCACGTTGCTGTTGTGCTTCAGAGAGCAGGGTGATTTACTGTTGAAGCAGTTCTTTTAATTTCAGCTCTCTTACGTTTTCGTGTCCCTGTAGAGCGGTGTTCTCTTGTTATCTGTGTGTTGCTGGCAGGGCTGGTTATCTCGAGCTGTCGACGGCTGCAGCAGCAGCTTGGGCAGGAAATTACAGTACTTCACTCCTGAGGATTTCGCCTGACTTCCGTTACTGCTGCTGCTTCGGGCGGACGCTTGAGCGACAAGTGGAACACCGGATCCGCCGGCGACTAATTGCAATCTCTAACTTCGTCGATGAGGTCGACTGTGCTTTCTGCCCAGACAGTTAACAAAACAGTGAACTCTCCTCACACGGTATGGCGATTCAGCACCGTAGGTCCTCACTCGCTACGTACACTGGAGATGTTGGGTACTTAACACAGCATTTTGGTACATAATATAGTGACCACTATCTCTACTGCCCTGGTGGTCTACATCTACATCCATACTCTGCAATTCACAATTATTTTGTGGGTGGCAGAGGGTGCTAAGCACCAATCTTAATTCTAGTTGGTGGAAGAAGTATCTCACTGCACTCGTAGGTCATAGAATTTTGCATATTCTCCAATAAATTTAAACGTAAATGACGTCGTCTGTCTTCCAAAAGATCCCAGCTCAATCTATGTATCAATTCTGTGACGCTTTCATAAGGGCTGTAACAACCAGTCACGAATCGAGCGGTTCTCCTCTGCACCCTCTCCGCTGAGTCAATCAGGCCCCTGCGATATGGATCCCAAACTCCACAACAGTAATCCAGATGCGGACGCACTAGTGTTTTATACGCTGTTTCCGTTGTATGAGCATTACAATTCCTCAGAGTACGACCTATGATCGTAATTTAGAATTAGCTTTGCCTACGATGGAAGTTATGTGCATGTCCCATTTCATGTTGCTTTGTACTGTTACCCTCAGATACTTCAGGGAATCAACCGTGTCAACAATTGAATTGTTTTCTTTGTACTCGTGAGTAAGCTGATTCTTTTTGTTACTTATTCGCATTGCTTTGCACTTTTTGCAATGAAGTGTAAGCTGCCATTTACGGCACCATTCGGAAATAACATCCAAATCGCGCTGAATTTCTAATCAATCGTCGGAGCACCTTATTTCCCTATAGATAACTACATCGTCTGCAAACGATCGCAACTAGCATTTAACGTTGTCACCTAGATCGTTTATAAAAATTAAGAAAAGAAGTGGTCCTGTTACACTTCCTTGAGGAACGCCAGAAGTAATATCTAGCTTAGAAGAAGCTTCCCCGCCAACAACGACATACTGTGATCAACCAGTTAGAAAATCACGTATCCATTCGCAAATCTGATCCGATATACCGTATGCTCGAATCTTCGCTAAACGTCGGTTGTGTGGTACAGAATCAAAAGCTTTCTGAAAATCCAAGAATATTGTATCACCTTGCGAACCTGCATCGATAACTTTCATTACGTCATGTGAAAATAGGGCCAATTGAGTTTCACACGATCTCTTCTTCCGAAATCCGTGTTGACACGGTGTAAGTAACTCATTCTCATCTAGAAACTTCATAATATTCGAGCATACTGAATCGTGGTAATTTCCTTCGTAATCTTGAGTCAAGCGCCTGACTCCGATACGGTGCCGCAGTGACCTGGAACACCCGATCCTGATATTCTTCCCAATTCTCTCTCCACGATTTGAGAGTAAATGCGTCAAAAGAAGCAACTACAATAAGCAGGGTACAAAATGATACCATTTTGCTTACTTTCTCAACCGACTACGGTCACTCCTTAAAATTTTAAGATTTATACCGGTTCTATGAACTTCAGATTCTCGGCAGACGTTTGATAGCAATAAAAAGGATCTGCGTGAGTGGGAGAAAATTTCTTGTAGCTACGATATTCCGTGTAGTAGCAGCCACTGTGGCTCAGGGTTCTTAGGCGCACACAGTGGATTGGGACAGATGTCAACACTTCACTTTCCTAATTTGTACGTAGGCCTAGTACGACGTGGAGATATGAAATGCTTCGAGTCATATAATATAATCAATGCTCCAGATTTGAGCATACCGACTCGGCAAAGGCAGCCGGCCTTAAAATGTTGCAATAGATGATGAAGAAGAAAAACAACAACAAGACGATAACCCGTTTTTGTTTTTTGTTTTTTTGTTTTTTGCTTCTTTTTTATTTTGCTTATGCCTTTAAGCCTTGTCGAGGTCATTACAGACGGGAAAGGACTGGGAACAGGAACAGGAAGGTATTTGGCCATGACCATGGCCTTTTGAAGGAAGCATCCCGGCATTCGCCTCTAATGATTTGAGTAAACCATGGAAATCCCAAATCCAGCTGTTCTGACGTGGATTCGAACCCGCTTCCTCCTGAATGGGAGGGCAGAACGTTAACCGTTCACTCACTACGCTCGGTCGTGATAATTCGTGTAGGAATTGCAATCGACTTATAATTTCACCGGTAGCGGTGTAGAAATAATACTGAATTAAAAATATTTCAGTATTCAATTTAATAGCTATTTTTAGAGGTTATAAATTTACAATAGAATGAAGATATACCAATCGACGTGAGATCGGAGAACGTCTGTGCCCTTGCATTCAAATCCTACAAGTTTCCAGATCAAAATTCAGTGCCAAATACAAACACATTCATTTTCCATACTTTTTTAAATGAATTCTTGATTGCTCCGTGATACACAGACGGAAAAAAAAATCCCAACACCAAGAAAAAATTATTGTAGAGTAATGAAATTTGGACAATGCATTTGTCAAGTTAACATGTTTAATTGATTAAATTTTCAAGATCACAGGTTAATTTAAGCTCAAGAAAATGCATTTCAAATGTGAAATACTGTTAAATTAATAGCCGGTGTAACCTCCAGAATTTTGAATGCAAGCCTGCAAACGTGAATGCATTGTGTCATACAGGTTTCGAATGTCACTTTGTGGTATGGAGTTCCATGCTTGTTGTACTTGTGCTGTCAATACTGGGACGGTCAGTGCTGGCTGTGGATGATGCTGGAGTTGTCGTCCAATGATATCCCATACGTGTTCAATTGGAGACAGATCTGGTGATCTCGCAGGCCAAGGTAACATGTCGACACTCTGTAGAGCACGTTGCGAGACAACAGCGGTATGAGAGCGAGCGTTATCCTGTTGAAAAACTCCCCCTTGAATGCTGTTCATGAATGGCAGCACTACAGGTTGAATTACCAGACTGACGTACAAATTTGCAGTCAGTGTGTTTGGTATAACCACAAGAGTGCTCCTGCTGTCATAGGAAATTGCTCCCCAGACCATGACTCCAGGTGTAGGTCCAGTGTGTCTAGGCCGCAGACAGTTTGGTTGCAGGCGTTCCCCTGGCCTCCTTCTGACCAACACTGGAGATCTGTTGTGTTTTCTGATGAAAGCAGGTTCTGCCTTGGTGCCAGTGATGGCCGAGTGTTGGTCAGAAGGAGGCCAGGGGAACGCCTGCAACCAAACTGTCTGCGGCCTAGACACACTGGACCTACACCTGGAGTCATGGTCTGGGGAGCAATTTCCTATGACAGCAGGAGCACTCTTGTGGTTATACCAAACACACTGACTGCAAATTTGTACGTCAGTCTGGTAATTCAACCTGTAGTGCTGCCATTCATGAACAGCATTCAAGGGGGAGTTTTTCAACAGGATAACGCTCGCCCTCATACCGCTGTTGTCTCGCAACGTGCTCTACAGAGTGTCGACATGTTACCTTGGCCTGCGAGATCACCAGATCTGTCTCCAATTGAACACGTATGGGATATCATTGGACGACAACTCCAGCATCATCCACAGCCAGCACTGACCGTCCCAGTATTGACAGCACAAGTACAACAAGCATGGAACTCCATACCACAAAGTGACATTCGAAACCTGTATGACACAATGCATTCACGTTTGCAGGCTTGCATTCAAAATTCTGGAGGTTACACCGGCTATTAATTTAACAGTATTTCACATTTGAAATGCATTTTCTTGAGCTTAAATTAACCTGTGATCTTGAAAATTTAATCAATTAAACATGTTAACTTGACAAATGCATTGTCCAAATTTCATTACTCTACAATAATTTTTTCTTGGTGTTGGGATTTTTTTTTCCGTCTGTGTATATACCACAAATGGCACAAACCGTTTATATTTATTTCCTTCCTTTCCTAACAAAAAATTTCACAACCATAAACCGTAAAATCCGAATGTGAATGCTTCGTATCCGAAGACATGCGAAGTCTATGAAAATAGGTGGAACGAAAGTTCTTGTTATCTCCTTTTGGAAACTCAAGAGTTTTTTTTTCCGAAAATTACAGTTCGGTCATAGGCAATAAAGCTGTTTTAATCAATCTTGTGTCCGTTGGTAAATATTTATCATTAGATCATCACACCAGTTTCTGCAATAACTAGTTATAATTTGGCCGACCTTTGTAAAATGCGTTTCGTAAGCCGTACACTGTGACTAAGCCAAAGAAGTTCGCAGCAACATATGCCGCATACATCTAGATATCCCTCACAAACGCAAGATTAATGTCTGTAGTGTCAGACTTTATGAACTTTGTTTATATTACCGTATGCTGTCACCACAGATAAAACGAATCGAAGTAATTCATAGATTCCCTATGGACCATAGGGACCGAAATGAATCAGTTATGGTGGTACAGTAACATAACAAAATAAGAAAAAGTACCATATTAATGGCGCTGCTGCTTTTTATCAGTTATCGTGATTACTGTTTTACGTGGTTGTCCGTAATAATCCAGGCAAATGGTCTCCAATTTCCGGAAGAAAATTACTCAATTCAAACGCAAAATACCACAATTCACGTTAGCGCAAGGTTAGCTCGGTTCACACACAGATGGCGATAGATATTTTGAGTGCCAGTCAGAACAAAAAAGAAGTGCTCATTGTAGACTAACTAGTTACAAATTCCGTCTAAAATGGCGGAAATTTGGTTGTCCAGAAACACTTTCTAAAGAAAGAACATAATATTATTGTGTATAAATGATACAAATTTATTACATAATTATTGGTAAATTTCATGATACTTGTTGATATATTTCGTGACAACATAAGTTACGTGTAAACTTTCCGTGATTATGTGATAAAATCCAGTTTCTCATCTTCGGTCAAAAAATTATTTACGTTATTTTATGGCCTGCTACTATTAACTGTTACAGATAATAGAACTCAAAACGTTAATAAGTACCTTGTAGCTTTAAATAGCTTTCTTTATGGTTCGTTTTAAAACATTTTAGATAATTGCATATAGTGTAACATATTACACAAAGATGAATGGCTAACGTTCATTCAGGGCTTGCTGGAACAGAGAGAATAGCTAAAAGATCCGAAGATGGTCGGGCAGCTTAGTAATTAACGTACAGATTTAAACGGAATACGTATCTTTTTATGGCTGGTTTGCAGATTTAATTGAAAGGTAAAATGGTGGACGAGTGGTAATGGGAGGACGCGGGTTCGAATCCTGGGTTTTCTTTTCTTTTTGTCATGGCTTTACGCCTCGTCGACGTCGAGGCCATTAGAGGCGGGAAAGGAATGGGGACAAGTAACGCGAAAAAATGGAGTGATTTGGGCACACCATGACCATGGAAAACCCAACTCTGGATACCCGGACGGGGATTCGAACCCGCATCCTCCCGAATGCTCTGCCAGGACGTTAACCGTTCACCCACTACCCTCGGTCTGGGTTTTCCATTGTTTCCCCAAATGACTTCAGACCAATGCGGAGATGGTTCCTTCAAAAGGCTATAACCGAATTCGTTCCCGTTCCTTGCCTCAGTCCATTCCCGTCTCTAACGACCTCGACATTGACGAGGCGTAAAAACAGGAAAAAAATTAAAGGCAAATCATGTTATACAATCCCACATACATAAATAGATATCTGCTTTCTAATTTGGTATAACAGTGATATGTATGGACATTAAAGGAGGCATAGCTGCATATTGCGTGGCAAGACATTATGACCAAACTGGCCGCTTAATTTGATTGTTCTTACTATCTGGTCGCAAGAGTTAAGGGTGATAACCAACCCTTGCACCTAAGTTTTCCTGAAGACAACCTCATATTTCCTTTGTGGTCGTCAAATAACTGAACACTTCTTGCTTACTCGCACGTCAGTTTTACTGCTTTCAACTGAGATGGTAGCAAATTGGACAGAAATTGACAGGGTTACAATGAGAAACGCCATCTCCTGAACTGGTTAAACAACGACATTAGGTACAATGTCGAAACACTTTGTATAAGATCTCTGAAGATCGGACAGTCGGAACTGCAGAGCTGAAGCTCTCTCGAGGTCACTGATCCGCCGACCTCTCATTTTTCTGGTCCGCTTCCTGCGGCGCCTCTTTGATCCCCCCCTCCCCCGCCCCGCCGCCAGTGTTACTCTTGCTCTAATGCCCTTCAGACTAGCCGAGGGAGGGTGGAAGAAAAACACGTCTTGTGTTTACTTCTGGGAAGTTCTTGACGCAGTAGCAGATTGTTGGAATTCGTTTCCGAACACCCTTCTCAACTGCTCCATCGTTGGGTACTTCCTCTTCAGTTTCCTTTTTTTTTTTTTTTTCGCCAAAAGTTCGGCGCCTCCCACCATCACCCAGCGGTACAGTATGGTTCCTTGATTCATAATGCTTCAGATTTTGCGAAACTTCTTTCCTCATTATCGTTTCTACAAAACGCTCGGTTGTCAACGAGTTATCAATTCTCTCTTAAACAGTATCGACAGATAGTCAGTTAACGTCGAAAACATCATAATATTTTTACAAGCATAGTCATCACTACGTCATTTAAAAGGTTTTCCTGTCCTGTCCTTTCATTTATTTATTTATTTCTTAGGGCGCAACAATACAAAGATTGTACATAATTATATTGAATTACAACAGATACAATAAGACATGGATGTTTCCACAGATTGATTTCGAGGCATTGCAACCATTCAATTGCCTCCGTAGTTGTTCTATTAAGAGTATCTAGTAGTTACAACCACCTTGCCCAGGTCTCACACCTTACAGTGTCGTCCAGCTTTTCCTAGGGGAGCATCCATAAACTACGTGGTTCGGTTTAAGGGGGGAAGGGATTGGCTGGAAAGCTACGCTGGGCGACATGGGCGGGGAGGGGGGAGGGATAGAGATTTCCGAGCCAAGCCACGTAGCTTTTCATTATTATTATTTGTCACATTTAAAATAAGGTACAGAACTCACAACAGCATGTGAATGTTTATTTCCGTCATTTAATTATCTCCGTGTGTAATTTACGATAGTCTGACAAGAGAAAACAGTACAAAATGTCTTCTGGAATCTAAAGGGAAAAAAAGCTACGTGCCACGCGGGTGAGGGTGTGGAGGGTTAGAGGCAAAAGCCACGTCGGGCTACCTATTGGGGAGGGGGGGGTTTACATGAGGCCAAAATGGAGCTACGTGGTTTATGGACGTTCCCTAGGTAGACTGAATCCTGGATGCTGTCTTCCAGGTTCTTGTGGATTAGTGCTAGTTTCTCAGGATTGGAACTTGTCCACTCAGTGGGCCAATCTTCTATGTTGAATACCTTGACTTTAATCTGTTTTGACGTATGCAGTTCTGATGTATTCTTTTCTTTCATTAGGTAAAGAATCACTGTTAAGCGCTTCAATAATTGTTTAAGATTTGATTCGAAGTAATAGGAAAAGAAAAAAAGGCTCCACTTGATCTTTGCTGGAGTGCAAGTTGCTGTCAGCAATATCATGCAGTTACCTTACCCTGGAACTTTGGTGTTTACCGTTTTTTTTTATGGTTTTACGCCTCGTCGACATTAGAGGCGGGTGGCGTTTACCGCCAAAGAGCTTGGTTTTAACTTTTTGATGGCCTTCTTATCCCGCGTGAAGTCTCCAAGTCATTCTTCCGTGAACGTGAATCTCTTATAGTTGAACTCTTTCTTACTCGTCTCCTCCTGTGCAGTTTTGTGGTTTTGGTCCTTGTTCCCTTGTTCGAATACCGCTACCGTTGTTTTCTCTTGCTCCACAGATGTAGCTCGACGCCTTATTGGTTTCAAATGTGAGGTTAAATCATGTTTGTTATCATGTGCTCTTATTCAGTAATTATCCCTGAGTTTTAAAACGTGGACGCTATATCTTTTGTTATTTTGTCCGTTCAAGTTGAGGGCAAGTATAATTTAATCCAACACTGCAGATATGTATCAGTTTTAATGATATTATACATATTTTAATCACCTGAAAAGCACTTCTGGTACAGGGTACGTAAAAAATTTAGCTACCAAAAACTCTTTAGATCTTAACAAGGGAAAGATTTCTCCTCTGTCGTCGATAATGATATCGGAATGACATTGATGAAGATACAGTTTCGATTTCAAGGCCTTCACACTAGACAGAAAGCTCCTGGCCGCTTTATTTGATTCGTTTTTGCAGAAGTAAAAATAACTTCATGTTACACTAGGAAACCATTTGAATTAGTAATTCTCCAACAAATTTTTTTGGCTAGAATTTCTTTGTCTATTTGAGTTACGCCTTGAGCCTCTGTGGTTCGGATTAGATGTTGAAGTGTAGGTCCGGCCACGGGATAGGTGGAATGCGCAGCAAATCGAAATTTTGTTAGTTGGCGGCCAAACAACCCTCCAGGATCTAGCGGCAAATAATGCCGTATTTACCTTTTTCTTCACGAAAGGATTTTTTTTTTTATTGAACCCACTTTTAGTTTCATATTTTAAAGGAGATTAATTCAAATATAGTGGCAATTTTCTAATCGTACTGGGCGTTGGTAACTAAAATTTATTTAATGAGGCTTCAATGGACACACATAGAAAGTTTTTGTTGAGCATTCTTCGTCATTCGTGGGTTGTGCTCATATATCTTCGTTCATTCTGAAAACAAATAATGAGGAGAAAACTGCGACCAATTCAGAATCAAGTTTTTGAGGACAGAAGTGCTCTTACTACTTGTGACAAATGTATTTTTAGAAATCCGTAAAATGCTTCTCGAAGTTACAGACCAAAGAAGATGTAAAGGTGCACTCGATGACTGTGTTACACCCATTTGAAGCTGAAATTTGGTACGTGTCCTGAATATTCCTAGTTGCAAATTCCATCAACTGGCATATTTCAATTTCTTAGATTAGTACTTGATTTGAGTTTCTCGTAGATATAAAATCGCACAAATTCGTCGTCTGAAGCTTTTTTGATATCGCGAACTTAGATGACTGTGTTATAGACATAATTTTGTACGCCTTATAAACAAACATCAACTCGAGAAAATGTTTGAAGCCGGAGTCGAAACTGTGACGACTGAGATTAGCGTGATAGCCAGTCAGCTGGAAAATGCGATGAAATTGATTCCTTTTCGGTTGACGCTGTTAATGACGAGAATTGCAGTTCCGTCTATGGGCTCTAAACTGATATAGCATTTTTTTAGGTGAGAAGGTAAAAACAAGCGATTAATCGTTCTTGAGGAGACAGCCGGAAAACACGGTAGAATATCGCCTGCAACAAGCAAGTCACGGTCGTGACTCCGCGAAGTCTGTCGTAGTATTTTTCACCTTTCACCTGGTGTCACGATGCTGTCCGAGAGGTGAAGTTGGTACCGGATGCTGACGCGGCCTCTGTCACGGTGACCTGTGGGCGGGAGAATGCAGATAGCCACTCGCAGTCCTGTCAGCGTCATCTCCGCTGACTCCACGTGACTGGGGCACTCACTCGGCGACTCATAAAAACACTTTGCGCCTATAACTTGAGGCTCTGGCTCCTAGCCACTACTGTGCATTGCGAGCAATCTGCTGGCTCAGTTGCTTAAAGGCAGTTGAAACTGTACTGCCAGGTCCTGGGTTCGAATATGTTTCAGCCTTTATTAAAACCGACCTTCACTTCCGGCGAAGCTTTGAGTTGTTAATGTGCTAGGACGGTTCAAGGTTAGGATTCCATGTAAAACGACAGGTCCTATTTACTTGGTACGATTATCGGACTATGTTAGAAGAGGCGGAATTCGCAGCGAATAAGAACCCCACGTAATAATAATTTCTGATCTACATTTGCTCCCGTCATGCTAGCTCATGTCATAGTCTGACTAGACCCCATTCTCCGATCACACGGAAAAACTCAACTCCCTCAATTCGCTCACTCGTAACAAAAGAAATAAAAATTGTCACCGAGTACAGGAATGCTTCTCGAAGTTACAGACCAAAGAAGATGTAAAGGTGCACGCGATGACTATGTTACACCCATTTGAAGCTGAAATTTGGTACGTGTCCTGAATATTCCTAGTTGCAAATTCCATCAACTGGCATATTTCAATTTCTTAGATTTGTACTTGATTTGTTGCCTACCTGTTTAAGAATGTTACTCAACCTCCGGAAAACGACACGCTTCCCAAGAAACGTACTCCGAAGCCACTTTTTAAGCTTATATATCAAAAAGGCACCGATCGTGTTACTGTAATCCCAAGTGTTTGGCTATTTGTTCCCTGACACGCTTAATCTGGTTTCACCGCGTAAAAAAAAACCTTTTTTTTTTTTTTTTTTTTTTTTTTTTTTTAAAACTCCTGCTTTCACTGCTTTACCACAGTTCTGTGAGCGACATGGCATGGCTGCTTTGTCGAGCGATCGGCACCAGATCTCCTCCTATTAACACACGTCATGTGTATAACTGAATATCCGAGTAAATTCTTGGTTTCGCTGTGTTCAGTTTTCACTGGCAGTTATTTTTCACGATTGCACTCTCCGTCTAACAGTTTTTCATGGATAAACGTTTCTGGAGACAAAGTGAAACATTACAACGTCATCTGTCCAAACAGATAGCAGCTAGATTCTAACATTTGCACAAACGCCCGTTCGAAAATGTTTTTATGTCGTCGTATAATGGAATCCAACAACAGTCTGGAAATAACGCTGTGTCTTTTATTCGCAGTGCGCTTTCAGTATATTGTTGACATTGTGCTAAACAATTGATCGTTGTGCCGTGGAACTTGCTCCTGTTTATTTATTTTAACAAGAGTCTTGTACTGAGACTATATTAATAAGCGGTGCCAGAAGGGTGGAGAACAAGGGCCCTGGAAGTCTCTGAATGAAATGAGGACCTATAGAAAAGCTGTTTCACAGTTTTTGCTTTTTTGTCTTTTTGTCGATATTTTTGAATCGAAGAAAATTCGGGTAGGTTGGGCTTTTGAATTTCGTGTTTATAATTAGCTGATTTATTGAATGAGATTGTATATTACCTGCTAAGCTTTTTTATGTATCTGCCACCTGTTGGTGAGTTATTTGATTTAAATTTCCAGCTAACGTATTCCAATATTTCACAATAAACATTTCCTGCTTTCTTTCATTTATTGGTTTTACATTTACCTCATTCAATACGTAGGTGCAATATATTTTTTGTACCTTACAATGTTACAATACAACACAATCAATCAAGTATTCTGGCAAGAAAGATACATAAGTACATACAAATGGTATCTCATTTTTCATTATTCAAACAGGTGGATGTAGCCCTCAATAACACCTGTAGACTAGTGACAGGTTGCCTAAAGCTTACCCCTGTCAACAGGCTTTACCAGCTCTCGGGAATTGCATCACCCAGTATCCGGAGAGAAGTAGCTGCGAACAAGGAGAGGACAAAAGTATAACGGGAAAGCGCTCATCCACTGCACGGCCATACACTACCAGCCCTGAAACTCAAACACAGGAAAAGCTTCCTGAGAACATCAAGGAAACTAATTGGATCACATGAAAAGCAAGAGTACAGTTGTGGAAAATGAAGGTCCCTAACATCTCGGGACCACTAACAGTTGCAGAGCGCTTCCCACCTGGTCACGCAGAGGACTGGAACGTTTGGCGGTCGTTAAATCGATTGCGAACAGGAGTGGGCAGGTCTAAGGAAAACCTAGTGAAATGCGGTTATACTGATGCTACCAATATTAAGTGCGATTGCTGTGAAGACAATGAACCGTATGCTTGAGTGTCCTATGTGCCCATCTTCCTGCAACAAAGACGATTTGTTTCAAGCCACAGCGAATACACTTGAGGTTGCGAAGTACTGAGCGAAATGTGTTTAAAGATGTTAATTTGTACAGTGTTTTAACTGTGTATTTTGATGTTTACCATTCGAGAATAATAATTTTTCTTGTCTTACTTGCATGCATGGTATGTGTTTGAGAACATTATTTGAATATCATTACTGTGGAAAATTGCAGACGCGTGTATCAATTGTTCCACCTCTTCTAGTAAAATTATAATATTACTTTAATTAACTGCTTTAACTGATACTAAATGTACTATCTCCTTGATCCCAGTGGAGAAAATTAGGGTAATTTTATAAATGGTATTGTGGATAATAACAAGGAATAAAAAGTAATTAAAAATTGGAAACGGTTGTCCAGCTACATGCTAATTAGGATCATATACTGTACAATATCAAATTATATATTATTGCTAATGGGATTTTAAAGAGATTGTAGTGTTGCATTTATCAGCAGGTTAAATTAATAAATACAGACAGAATGGCAATTGATATATTTTTAACTAACGAGGTTGATATTTAACGGGGCTGGAATTGGTGTGAGTACCAAGGGCTAAACTAATTCTGTTCTGAAGACTGATCCTCGTGCTGAGGTCCAGAATGACTTCTGAAATTGATCTGCCAGCCGGATTGCGTTTATACTGCATAGAACACAGTCTTCCGTGACTAGAGTAAACCATCCCAATTAAGTTTCTCTGGACAGCTGCGATGAGGAGATACGTCCCTCAAAGGCAGTCACCAGATACAGCGATCATGAAGCGTTATTTTTGTAAAACGGAATCACTGTCAGAATTGGATGTATTAAACATATGAAAAGGAAATCTCTGCTTTTAGGTAGTGAATTTTGTGTAAGAAAGAAGAAACGCTATCACCCGCCAGTGTTGTTCATTGCTCTGCGGCTTTGACCGTGAACGAGCTCAGTCCCCAGTGTACCAGCAGTCCACAGCCATCAAGGCGAAGCCGGGACGCTCCCAAATATCCACCTCATAAACTACATATTTCACAAACAAACAATACACTTATCACACGCCGAACATAGTTACAAGTTACACAGACAGATGGCATCACTTCACTTCCCCCGGTAGTGTTTAGTTCGACCTGGAAGTACAGGGTATGGACAAAATAATATGAACACCTGACATTTACATACTATTGATTCATTAATATAGTGTTGGGCCACATTTGGCTTTTAGAACAGCTGCTATTCTTCGCGGAATAGATTCGTAGAGTGTCTGAATTGTTTCCAACGGAATGTCGTCCCATTCTTGTTCCAAAGCATCCGCCAATTGCTTCAATGATGCTGGAGGTGCAAATCTGCTTCTTATTTTCTGCTTTGAAACTCCCCGAAACGGTTCAATTATATTGAGGTCTCGCGATTGTGCCGGACAGGGAAAATGTTTTATGATATTCTGATTCTCCTCGAACCAGGACAGAACATTTTTGGCTGTGTGTATGGGTGCATTATCATCTTGGAAGATGGCAGTGTTTGGTAGCAGTATGCTACTTATAGTAAGAACTTTATCATTGAGGATGTCGAGATATTCATTCGCAGTCATACGGCCAGTGATGTGAACGAGAGGACCAGCTGAACACCACAATATAGCCGCCCAAATCATAACGGAACCTCCCACATGCTCGACTGTACGTCGCAGCCATTCAGGATCGTAGGCTTTTTTTGTGGTTCTCCATACATAAACCTGGCCGTTAGTAGGAAAGAATGTGAACGATGATTCATCGGACCATACCATATTCTTCCAATCATCAAGTGCCCAGTTTTTATGATCGTGGCACCACTTGTTTCGCAGCTTAGCGTTGGTTGCCGTTATAAGGGGGTTTGCAATTGCAGCCCTCCCATGAATGTGAGCTTTGTGGAGCTCCCGCCGTACTGTTTTTGTCGAACGGTAACTCAGGTGAGCGTCGAGTTCTGCTGTCACTTTGGCAGCGGTAGTTTTGTGTTGTCTGGCCACAACCCTTTTTAAAGTTCGCCGGTCTCTGTCGGTGAACTTTGGTTTTCGTCCACTATTCCTCTTCGCCGACGACGTTTTACCATGTTTTGTGTATGCTGTCATTACCGTGGATACTGTAGCTCGTGAGACGTTAAACATTGCAGCTGTTTTCATCACAGACGCTCCTGCCAACCGAGCTCCAATGATCTGCCCTCTTTCGAAGTCTCAGAGATCACGTATTTCACCGGTCGCTTGTTATAACCGTCGCAGAACAAAGCGTATAATACTCTGACACGCAATTTACAAGACTTGCCACCTCAACTACACCGTACATACGGGTCGCCGTAGTCAAACGGAAGTAATGGTGCCAACATGCAAAAACCTGTACTCTATTGCATGGTGTTCATATTATTTTGTCCAACCTCTGTAGGTATAGAATGCTTGGCATCAGCAAGGGCATGCGCCCTTAAAATCATAACTCTAAATTTCACAATGTTAACATTGCCATATTGTGATTAACCAGAAAGCCACTGAATGTGTATCAAGAAATACGTATCTTGGCACCACAGTAAATAGCCAATGGGATCCATCTGATGAAGTAAAGTCACGTATCGGTAAAGCCGGAGCTACTTTCAGTAAAATGAATAATCTTTTAAAAGTCGTAATTTATCGATTACCAGGAAGATCAGACTTCTGCGCTGCTATGTGTTCTCTGGCCTCCTGCATGGCGTTGAAACGTGGACATTAACTGAAACTATCAGTAAAAGGTTAGAAGCTTAAATACAATGGTCAGACCACACCACAAATGCTGAAGTGCTCCGCAAAATGAAAAAGAATATGGAAATATTAACCACCATAAAAACACGGTAGCTGAAGTACCTTGGACACATCATGAGGAACAGTAGCCTTCTGCAGTCTGTTCTCCAGGGGAAAAATACCAGGAAAGAGAAGTGCAGGTAGAAGAACAACTTCCTGGCTAAAAAATCTCAGAACATAGACCTCCAAGACAACTATGGAGTTAATCGGAGCATTAACCAGCAGATACAAGACAGCCAAAATGGTTGCCACCGAGCGTGGTGGGTGAGTGGTTAACGATCTGGCCTTGCATTTGGGAGGACGCCGGTTCGAATCCCCGTCTGGGCATCCAGATTTGGGTTTTCCATGGTTTCACCAAATCACTCCAGGCGAATGCCAGGATACTTCCTTTAAAAGGCCATGCCTGTTCATTGTTACCAGTCCCTTCCCGCCTCTAAAGACCTCGACGTCGACGAGGCGTAAAGCGATAAGAAAAAAAACCCGGAAAAGATGGTTGCTTGCATCCGGAACTGGCCCCAAAATGTTGGGAAAATATGAAGAAGAAGCAGAAGATGAAGCAAGAAATGGGACCATGTCCTCCGTTGATCTATCGGATTCGCACAGCAACTTCTTCCATCCTCAAAGTAGTATAAGCGGCCTAGAAAGGAACTGTTGAATATGTATCTTATAACCGGAGTTGTAAATCACGTTGTCCTCTGATACGCGGCATATACCGGCGGCAGATAGAAATCGGATCTTTTTCCTATGCAGGCGGTAGCTTCACTGTTAGGCGAATCTCAGGTGAGAGGAAAAAGGGAATACGGTAGCGGCGGCCTCCGTCCCCTTTTGTCACCGGACAGATTCAATCTGCGCTACGTTGCCAGCGCGATGACAGCGCCGGTGGTTAAATTTCTGGACGCCCTTTGTTCAATTAATTGGATTTCACCTGAACTGCACGGAGCGAGGAAACTTCTCTTAAATGAAGCGCCCGTGCGAGATCTTATCTATTGCCGTCGCATTCCGTCGTCGTTGCGGAACAATGGACACCTCTGTCTCGTGCAAATGAATTAAACAGGTTCCCTATTGTATCTTGCACGATTCGAGAGTAAGAGACGAGGAAACAGGACCCGCTTGATTTACCGGTAACAAGTTTCAGGCCTTTTTGCATGAACTTCAGTTCAGATAAAGTTTCATAACCGTACAAAATTTAGATTTGGAGATTTTGAAATATGATTGGGGTCTCGTTAGACCGTTCAAGTATATCCATTATTATTGTATAGTATCATAGAATAAAAATACAATAATGAAAAACATCTGAAAACTAAATTTGGAAAAATGAAGAAAGATCGACAGATTTACTTTTTTTTTTTCTTATGGTTTTACGCCTCGTCGCCGCAGAGGTCATTAGAGGCGGGAAAGGACTGGGGACAAGAGACTGGAAGATATTTGGCCATTGCATTTTGAAAGAAGCATCCCGACATTCAGTTGGAGTGATTTTGGGAAACCATGGGAAACCAGAATCTGGATGTCCGGACGGGGATTCGAATCGACAGATTTAAATATGTGGCTTGATAAGGAAGCGAATAAAGCAGAGCTAGAAATATTAATTTAACATAATTGGATAACATAAAAACGGATACAACTAGAAAGCGATCTGCTACAAAGAAAAGATTGACACTGTACAACAGTTGTCAAGACAGAGGCAATGTTTGGCTCATAATTCATAATAAAATGGAGACGAAAGGAAAATTCCTTGACCAGTAAAGGGAAAAGATGGTACCTGGTGGAAGAGGAAAAAATGAAGATCTATGCAGCTATGGGGAAAAAATTACAGACACAATGCTCAAGAGAATGCTGAAATTTTATGGACACCTTATGAGAATCAGTGAGAGTAGGTGACAACAAAATGAGGTGAAGAGTCGTGAAAATGTAAGGAAAATAAATCTGTTTTTATTTAAAATGTTTACGGGCAGTTGATATTCTTTCAAGGAGGTGAATATACATTACAATCGGACATTCGTAGGTAATATAATATCAAAAAGACTAGATGCCGGGAAGTCCTGTATATCACAGCTAATAACAGCAATGTGATACTATTTCGTGATCGGATATTAAACGTCGTATTGGCTGATGATAGTTCTGACATTCATTAATATGTGGATCAGAAATTATCCAACCAAAATATAAAATTATGTTTATAACAAGTGGTAAACAGTTATTGACTGTGTAGTTATTGAGCTAAATGCGAACAACTTCTGTCATTCACTGCTCTCACCATCGCACTTGGATCGCATCGATAAGATAGATGAGATCAGTGAAGTAAGGTGCTGTGGTGATGGATATGTGAATTCTTTCTTTCCTCGTTTCGGTACGGATTGAAACGCTCAGAACAGACATTGACCTATGCCATCCACAGTTTTTTTGGAATTTCAGTATCTATATGTACTCGTATGTATGCCGTTTGATCGAAATCATGTAATGGCTGCGCAATGGAATTGTAATTAGAATATTTCGTATGTAGTAGGTTCCTTATTTTTTTAATCACCCTATCCGAGTAAAAGTTAAAAAGATTTATGGTTTAAAGGAAGGTGTCATCAGAGTAAGAGATATTTAGCTTGAACAGTACTACCTTCTTCCGTGAATCGGAATTGTACTAAAATTTCTTCTATTTACAAATAAAATTTTTGTTTATTGTTTAACATAATTTAGTCATCTAATTTTCTCTCTCTTTTTTCTGTTTTCAGGTAAGGTGCCGTCCTTTGAGGATAAGAACCTTGTTGGTTCTGGCAAAAGGTAATGTTTAATCTGCAGATTAATTGTATTTGTATGAAACACATGGGGAGGGGCGTTTATAAGCGTTCTATATGGGATATAAAGGATAGATAGCACCAGAAAGTGAGGGATACTATGAAGCTGCGGAACTAATTACGCTTAAAGATTCTGGTGAGGCCTTTAATAGCACTGTTATAGTATGAGGAATACGAATGGAAACAGGTTTAGTGTTAAAGCAAAGAAAGTTCAAAGAGCACGATTATCCCAATGAAAGAGTGAGAGGTAATACAAAAAAGTCAACAAAATTTTAGGCCTCTCTGTCTAATGTGAGATTGTATCTTACGGCGGAAGAGCCGAGGTAGCTGGAGTCCCTTCTTGGTGATCTGATAGGACCCTCAGTCCAAATTACACTGGTCTTAAAAAAAAATCCTGTTACAAGAACAAAATTAACTGTTTTGAAAGATATGTAATGCACTCCTAAATCCAGATCTAATTTCATAATTACTGTGTTGGCCTCAGTTTTCATTTGATAATGATTTTTATATACGCTCACACATAGGCCATTTGTATTTCTCGTAACAGAATTTTTTTCGCCAGATTATCACTTTGGTTAACAATTAATTTGTGTAGACATTCGAAATAACTCCCGATTCACAAATGTAGGACTAACATAATGACAGCAAAATCATATAATTCAAACACAGCTTGCCTTTGGCCGGCCTCGAAATGGACAGCCACTAAACTTTGCATCCAACATATCGGGTCAAACACCGAAAACGCTCATTGAGCGAAAAAAACTACCACAACGCGTTCTGGTTTCTTTAAAACTGCCACAACACGTTGCTGCTTAGCAATATCTAACTCTTCGGTCCAGAGTGCATTTATTATAAACGATTTTTCTTACTCGTCTTGTTACAAGTCTCAAAGAAAGAAGTTAAAAGAAAAAAGAGGAAAAAATGTGAATCGTGATGTGTGACCTGGACCAGACGCGAATTTCGGGTTGTGGCCTTTTTGAGTTAGCCATAACGTGTTCTGGCTGTTTTTTTTTTTTTTTTTTTTTTAATAAGTGCCATAACGCGAATATCGTGTTGTGGCCCTTTTAAAGAAACCAGAACCTGTTGTGGTCGTTTGTTTAGCTCATTGAGCGTTTTCGGTCTTGGAGCCTGACATGTGTAAACGCTTATTCAGTTTAGTAAAATGCGTTGAGCCTGGAGGCTGGACATGACCTGGATAGATCTGAAACCTTCAGTGAGTCCGATGACACCCAGACTGTTACTACTCTGACCAGTGCCATAGCGCTACTTGGATAGCCATGAAATTTCAAATAAATAACTGCATTGACTTGATTTACGCTTGTACTGTTAAAAGGAAGTTTAAATTTCGAATAAATAATTGAATTTTATTTTATTTGCACTTTCATTGCTAAGAGGAAGCGTTAACTGCGATGTTAGCTAAAAGGCAATTCTCTGGTGTGGAAGTAATTGTACAAAAAAATCATAATAATGCAAGTTAGAGAATGAAACAAAAATATAGTGCGGCGTTTATTTAAATTAACTATTGCTTTCTGTTATTTACGAGGACTAAATGTAGAATATGATGTAAGGAGAAGAATATCATATTTATGCTGTATTCTTTGCAGCAGTTACTAGAACCAGGTAACAACATAATCCTTTTTTTGACAGAAGAAACAACGAAGTTTATTAAAAACTGAGAGAAAGTTTACACGAAACATAGGTAATTTCGAAATATATCTATCAAATAAATAGTAATTATTCGTTTTTGAAATTATACCTTACTAAGAAAATTTTTTAGCCAAATCTGCTAGAATCTAATCAGCTGAAAGTTTTCTCCTATCACGTAAAATATATATGAAAAAGATCGTTTTTCCTAAAATTTTCCTAAACAAATTGTTATTACCACCTTAGGTAACTTTGTACGGACGTTTAAATTAGTTACCAAACAACCTCTATCAAAAGTGCCTGCGTAATTATGGCGGTGCTTGTATTGTGAAGAAATTACAATGATCGTTGGCAGTGATGAAAAATCAATACCTCAGATAAAACCGTGGATGAGTATTATCCAATTTACAAGCAAGTAAAGTATCAGTTGTTTCTGTCTGATTCAATCCCGCCTTAATACCATCGTTTTAAAGTAGCGCAGTCCTTATACGAGCCGCTTCCAGCCAGATAACACGGGACATATTAAATCCTGCGAATCTCCGCTCTTTATCGGGATAAAATGCTGCTCTCCGCTCTGTCCAGAGGGATTTCCGTCATCCTGCTCTTATTCCCCTTGAATCCCACTCCGCCACTTCTCATCTCTCTCCGTAGTTCAGTTTAGCTGGCTAAGGGGATTGGAATTGGATGTTACATTAAGAGTAAACAGCGCATTCGATGTACTGACATTTATAGGCCTATCTGTTGGCATCTACACTCAAAGCTCCGCTCCAAGTATCTCGAGAGCCACTTTCCGACTATTACAATATTGACTTCCCTTACTAGGACAAAGCTTTCAATTCAAACGACTGTAATTAGATTTTATACTCTCGCGAAATGGGCAAAACACCAACATAGCCCTTTTAAGTTTAGCTTTATCGCTCTCAAGAAATGAAGTTCCGCCACAGGGTTATTATAAATTGTTGAAGCGATTTCACAAAATTTCTGCAGTTACATTATTTGACATATTGTCATAAAACTGTACAGTCATATACAAAAACTCAAAACGTTTTTGCAGTCGCGTTTTAAATTTCTGTCACAAGAGCGCATACTGAGCACTCAGTCAAGATGCAGACAGGCACTGGGAAAGCTTAATAATGATCAGCAGATCTTATCATGACTCTCTTGCACTAACCACATGTGATTTTGTGTGTGTGTGTGTGTGTGTGTACGTGTTTGTGGTTATGTAAAAGATTTGATATGAAGACTTCTTCCAACATATCTACCAGAACTGCGAGCTGCATCAACAATGCTCAGTACCTGATTAACCACGTAGCAGGAGGTAGCAAATGCTACGGCCCTCGGGCCTTCAAGGGGACCTCGCGTCTCCTAGGGGGCCCCGCATCTAGCCTAGATGAGCCACCTTTTTTTTTTTTTAGCTCTACAATTACTCCCCGGACGACAAAAATCAAGGGCCTCTCCTTCGCAGTGCTCTTGAAATGATTAATAGGGACATGCTGCACCGAGTTTGGCAACAACTTGATTATCGTTTTGATATCAGTAAGGGGACGTATTGAAAGCACTTGTAACATATCTAAACAAATAGTTTTTCTATACGTTTGTGACAATGTGTCAAATAATGTAGCTACAGTAAACTTGTGAAATCGCTTGAATCAATTATAATAACCCTGTGTATTACACATTGTTAAAACATCTACAAGAAGCGAATAATTTCGATATTGAAACAAAGTATAAAGTGAGGTGACCGCTAAAGTATAAGGTGGAGGAATGTAAGTAGGTGGAATATGTCGGGAAAGTATTACGCACCGCCGAACTTTTTATCTCGGATCAATTTGGGATTGAGATTAGGTAGCTGTAATACAATTTAAAATAACTTGGGAATACGTGAACTATCAGTGCCGCTCTCCGTTAATGCCATCCTAAAATAATTGGCAGGCGTCGTTGCCATAGTAACTAGTAGGGGGCCTAATAGTCAACAGGAGAGCACGGACAGTAAACATCAAATTATATTGAAATTTGTTTCCAAAACGTCGCGTCGGTACAATGTATTTTACTTAGTTAGACCTTATCGTTCATAGTTATACAGTATATGCGTTTGAAGTGGTTTTTAGCTTCTAAAAAACTTGAAATTTACAAGACTCTAAAGAATGTGATGGTAAATGTAGAATGTTTTAAAGAATTAATATTCATTGCATTAGCATAAATGGTCTTCTGTAACAAAATTGGGCATAATTGCTACAGAAGTCTTTTTGCGTTTATTCTTTATACAAATACTACCTCGAAACCCTTCAAAAATGACGTGTTTAAAGGAATGTTCTGGCAGTTAATTTCTCTGCAGTTACTTAGCTAAATACAATTGTCACAAAATAAATCTCAATGTAATTTTTCGCCCCTTGTGCTGTAGCAAATGGTTTCAGTTGTCAACTTGGTTCTGGTTGTATTTCAACCTAATCACAATCTCCGCTAATATTGTCTGTAACGCATGTCAATGTCATCATGCATCGTTATATAAACTTAATCAAAAATCTTCCGGGTTCTTACATCTTTTTTTCTTATTATCTGTTATGAACACTTATGTTTTAATGGCTGACACAACTTATATGTAGTTGAAATAATGACCCGAGTGATAACGAAGGATGCTAAAAATAAATCTTAATTTACGTTATGCCACATAATATTTGTTATAATTGTGGTTTAGGTCGCATATATAGCGATCAATATGGATCTTCTTTCATTCAAACAAAGTAATGATTTCAGCAAAAAAAAAAAAAAAAAAAACTGATAGTTAATATGCCAATTTAAACGAAATACATTCTTTTCTTTCAGTGTTCTGGCAAATCATTTCTTAACAATTGCTTAACTAATTAGAATTGTCATAAAATAAAAAATAAAGCTCACTGTAATTCCTAGTGCCATGCGCTGTAGCAAAAGGTTTCCGTTGCCATCGTGGCCCAGATTTCATTTCAACCTAACCACATACTACGATACTTCATTCACACGCATATTAATATATACATTTGCTGTATCGCATTTTAGTGGAAATAATGCGGTGTAAATTTGATCAAAAATCGTCATGGGTTCTTACAACTTTCTTTTTTGCTATTCGTGATTCAGATCGATGTTATAACGATTGATTGGCTATGAAGTTACATGCGGCTGAAATATGTCATAAGTGAAAATAAATAAAATTAAAAATAAATCCCAACAACTTACGTCATAATTGGTGATATTATTTTTAATTGTATTCTGGGCTGTATACATCGCTTTCAGTGTAAAGCTACTTTCATTAAAATGAAGTAATGATTTAAGTAACAGGACACTAATGAAAAGAATTTTAATTATCATTAAAAAAATTAAATTACTGATGCCCTCTGCTGTAACATCATGTTACGGTTGTAAAACTGCCGCCTATCGAAAATTAAAGGTTTTATCTTACATATCTATTGCCAAATATTTTAACGAATACTTTTTCTTCAAACGAATATTAAATAAATATAAGCAACTAATACTTATTATATGATTTAAACGAAATGTGTACTTTTCTTCCACTGTTCTGACAATTAATTTATTTACTGAAGTTAAGCTCAAAAGAAATGTTATTAAATAACGTGCATTACCTAATCATCATCTTTGGACGTAAGTTGGGCAACGAATGCGAAAAGCGTGATGTTATAGCGCGACGTCATAGTGTGACGTCACCGCGTGACATCGCTATATCTTGACTTGCGTTTTATATGTATAGATTACAGTTTTTCTTTAATTTCTTAAACAAATATTTCTATTCGATAATTTCGGCGATACAGCCAGTCGCAATTGCGTATCCCTTTCAATCAATGTGTGTTCCTGATTTATATTTCCGGTATCATTGCACTGCACAGTACGAAAACATACAACGAACACAACATCCCATAAAAAACACACATACTAGACTCGAAACTGGGACCATCGAAACGGAAAACCTGTGCTCTAGTTGCTGAGCTGCCAATTTTTACATCGCACGTCGTTTTTCGACCGGTACAGAAAAATGTCTGCCATGCTTGGAGAAAGCCGTGTGATGTCAACATTTTATTGAAGTGAAACTTATTAAGCACGGTTGGTACAAATTTGCTAGTGATAAGGTAGGTACACACTAGACGAACGCAAGCAAACGTATACGCCCGATTAGATGTGGCCGAATCTGTGCGGCGTTGGTTAAAAATCTGCTTGTTGTCCACATTAGAACGGGAATGCGTTGTTTGTAATTCTTTCACGTTCGCTAGTCTATGCGTTGAAAATATTGTTATATCTACCTTAAAAACGGTGGTAGAAGATGACTTAATCAATGCTAGTGCGTCGTGCATTATTATTTATAAATCTGTCTCTGGAAATTACCGTATATGATAAAAGAGTTGGAATGGGATTCATCGGAAGACAGGAGGAGTGTGAACAGAATCATGGGGGTGTACAAGGTGTATATTGATGATGAGGCGTGGAAAGATATTGGTGTAAGAATTAAAAGTAATGCATGGAAGGGAAAAGATGACCATGACCACAAGCTGGAACTCGCTTTCAGGTACAGGGCTGTGGCAGGATTTTATTTCGTAGGTAAGGGGGTCAGGAATTGGGATAAGTTTCCTGTAGAATTAATGAATAATTTACCAAAAACGTAGAAACAATTTAAATTTGAAATTTGTAGAGGGAAAATGTAGGTGGGTGCAGGAAAGGGGGGAAATGGAAATGTAGGGAAATTGCCAGTGGAACGCGCGCTCCATTGTAATTAAATTAAAATTAAAAAATTAAATTAATGAAATACGACGACGAAGGAGATCACAACGACAGTGGTGCATGGCTTCTTTGTTCGAAAGAAGAAATGTGTATAGAGCGACAGTCTTGATAGACGATCCTACAGCTGAAATTGAGTACTGATTTTTCTAAAGTTTCTGCAGAATTAAGTCGACCGACTTTGATACGTTATTGCAGCAGATTGTTCCGAAGATTTCAAAACGTCAGTAATTTCTCTATACCTTGTTTAAAATTTATCTAGCAAAAATAACATGTCTTTAAAAACAAACAATGTTGATTTAAATATGACAATAGCTACAGAGTCTGTTTTAAATGAATTTTCATGATTTTTGACATTCACCTCTGTAGGATCCCAATTGTGATTTCATTTTCTTTTTCGTGTCTTTTGAGTCACATTTCAAAATATCACTAATTTCGTTCCAGACATCATGTTTCCTTATTTTATTTCTATTATCATTATGAATATGAGTCCATAAACACTTGTGTTTTCTATATAACTCTATTAATTTTAAGGAATCCGATTAGACAACTCCATGTTCCCTATAAAACAATAAAAGTATTATTCTTGACGTATACACTGTAACTAAGCCGACAGCGTGTGGTCGGCATTTTGTTTTGATTTAGCGCCTCCCCAGCGAAACCGAGCGCAGGCAAACGCATACGGTCGGAAGCGTTCATTCGCCTTCACGTACGTACACACTGAGTGAACGTATGCATTCGCCTAATGTGTACCCACCTTTACACGTTGAGTTCGCATGCGGGGCACTTAACGATACTTTGATGCAAGCAGCTACTCGTGTTCAAGAGTGGATCATATTAAATGAGAAACATATATTTTCTATTTCAGTTACCATAAACTTTTGATTACAAATGTGTATGGTGCAAATTCAACAAACACAAAATAATTTTCATTTGTTTACGAGAATAATTAGACCGAAGTTCCTATTAACTGTACGAATGTAATATAGGTAATATTGTTATCCCATTCGAGTGTGAAAGAAACATCCAAAACATAAAAAATACGCAGAAAAAGTGCACAGAAGAAAGTGTGTATGACCTTTTTTTGCTGTTGTGTTGGTAAGGCTTGCGGGTGACGAGGTCAGCAGGTGAGTGAGGTTTGGAGACAGGGGGGCGAGTTGATTGCGGTCCGCTCGGTGGACAGTGGCATGCGAATAGCCGCATAGCGGGGAAAGTCCGCCGGCTCGCTGGCACACTTGAGGAGCAACGGACACGCGTTCCGGCACAGCACCAAGGTCGCTACTACGGCGCTCACAGTCCGCAGCTCAGCCCTACTATCGTCAGGTAGACTGGCGAGGGTACAGTGGCTACTCGCCTTAACCGCTGTTTCATTTACACCCTACGTCCTTTCGTGAGCAACAAATCGAGAAGAGTAAGTGTGCGGTAGATCTCGGGTTCGGTATTTGGGAGGACGGGGGTTCAAATCCCCGTCCGATCATCCAGATTTCGGATTCCGATGGTTTTCCTAAATCACTCCAGGCGAATCCCTGGACGGTTCCTACAAAAGGCCAAGGCTAAATTCCTTCTTTCGTTGCACCGATCCTGTCCCTTGTTCTAATTACCACAGCGTCGACGATCCATAAAGATTAAAGTGAAATAAAAATGGCAGTTGAACCAAGCACACCGCGAGTTCCGCGCTTGGGCATTCTTCCATGTTGTATTGATCGTTACGGAGGGTTCACTGTAGCGACGCCTCGTCCATAGTTTAACTGCGGTGAAACACAGCACGAACCTGGTACACGTTACGCCCTACTTTTGCTATAACACGTAGCAACCTGTTCAGTTAGCAGTGTCAAAAAGTTGCGATGATGCTCACGGTTAACTCGAGAAGAACAACCAGTGTGGGCGCTCTTTCTATTTCTTCATATATCATTGATAAATAGACGTGAAAATTTGTAATTGGTATCCACGTTATATTTTTAGTTTCGTACCCATAGAAAGCGAAGTTTATAAGCTTGTGAAAGCTACATTCAGTTTTGGAGTCCTGTGAACTTGTGATGAAAATCTTGTTTCCGAAGTTGTATTTGCTGCTATCACTTTGTTTAAACATTCCATGGACTATTAGGCTTACTTCAGATTGCTGCATACAAATGCAGGTTTGGCTTCTTAAAATAAGCCCGTCTCTAAAGACCTCGATGTTAAAAAGAGACGTAAAGCAGTTAAAAAAAAAAATAAAAAAAATAAGGACCCGTTTTCTTACCGTACAAACTATATTGCATTTGTAAGTTTCTATTCTAATTATCTTGCATTCGAGAAGAGCTAAGAGTAGGGAGCATGTAAAAAAATTGGTCTGAAAGATCTGCATGATAAATCCAAAATCCATTCTATGTTTGTTGAACATTTTTGCTGCAAATTTGAAAAAAAATATGGCAGCTTCTTTAAATAAAAGTAAATCATCCTTAAAGATGAAGCTGGTAATGCTGTTCCTAGTTCTATTCTTTTATCTCTCATTACTTTACTTCGCCATATATGTTCAGAGTTTCTATTTAGGGATTTCAACGCACACTCCGGCTCTGTACTGACTATTTTTGCGCGAGTTCTGTGGGGAAGTTTTTCTCTAGTTACGGCGTCTGTTGGCAAATTTCAAATTTGGCACTAACAGTTGACGCCGAAAGCAGTTGCAAACGTTGAAGAAGGCAATATTGGTTACAGTAGGTGATAGGAAAAAAAATATATTTCGTGGATGAGATTACAATGGAAAAGTTCTCGTATTTATTTTACCTTGTTCAGCGTTACAGACTATTAAATTGATTATTTTTATTTAATTTTATTATTATTTACGACCTGTCGGTGTAATTCAATGCATCCTCCGGGTCGGCGGGGTACAACGGTATCAGGTTAGATTCCTGATCCTCGCCTACCGACCATCCTGGTCTTTGTAAGATTTTTTGTATACGAATATTTCTTTTACTGCCCATCATTTAGCCGTAAACAGACTAGTTGTAGAAGTTGGCAGCTTATACCAAAAGTTTCTAGCACATTAATCAACTTAATGTTTATTTTTCTCTCTTCAAAATGCAGTAATACATTTGATTTTCAATATATTAACTTTTCACAGTAAAAATAACAGTCTTTCCTTTTGCCTTCAGCTTCTTTTTTCTCTCTGCGAAACTAAAAATTCCTTATGGCAACCGCCAAACAAAGATACTCTATTTCGTCCATGTACACTGTCAGAGATGCTAGAACACTCTCTCAAACTAAATATATAGTAGCTGCCATTTGAAAAAAAGATGACATTTCAAAGAAAAGTAAATATACCTATATGTAGAGAAACCTTGTTTCCTTACAACTTAGACGGTTTCCCGCAATCATCTGTTCCCAATCTTCGCTTCATAAACTACACATTTCACAAACAACAATACACTTACCATACAGAACACAACAATTTACTCGTTTCGCAGACAATGGCAACATAGACTTTCTTCCCCTACCGAGCGTGGGGGGTGAACGGTTAACGCTCTGGCCTCGCATTCGGGAGGACGTGGGTTCGAATCCCCATCTGACCATCCAGGTTTGGGTTTTCCGTGGTTTCCCCAAGGCACTGGAGGAGAATGCCAGGCTGGTTCCTTCAAAAGACCATGGCCGAATTCCCCATTCCTTGCCCCATCCCTTCCCCGCCTCTAATAATCTTGAGGTCGACGAGGCGTAAAGCCAGTAGCAAAGGGGACATCCATAAATTATGATGAAATTCGTGAGATCTGGTCTCACCTTTGAAAATTCGGTTACAACCCCACTTTTAGACGAAATAACCCCCTAAAATCGACTTTCGCGCAATTTTTAGACCTTTTTTTTAGCTCTACAGCCCATTTTTTTCACAAAACCCCTGAGATTTACGTAAGACCCCCCCCCCCCTTGGTGAGATTTCGGCTGACCCCCCTCCCCTACTTCACCTCACGTAATTTATGGATGCCCCCAAAGCAGTTTCTTCCTCCAGCGTAAGTACGCCAGGTGTAAAACCTGGTTTTAGTTCGAACAGGACACAAGTGATTTCCCCTCCACCCTCTCATGCCTCACACTGGGAACATGTGTAAAGAGGTGGCCGTTGGCACGTGGTTATTAGTTAGCCGGATTGAGGGAGGGAGTCGGATGGAAGAAATAGTCAGTGCTGTGTGTGTAATTTAAAATTTTCACCTATTTTGTAAATGATATTAGTTCATTAAATTGAAAGTTGCATTAATTACTTTTAAGACTCTACGAAGTAAAATAATACTTGTTGTAACTGTGCTTGATGACACATACTACATACTCTTTTCATAGGAAAATTTGATATTACAATGACACGTGATTCAGATCAGTAAGTTAATAAAGATCGGGGTAAGGGGAATTCTGAGTCTCCGTAGGAGGGTAATGTCAGGAAGCGAATTTACAATGCGAGAAAAATATTTGAAATACCGAAACCTGTAAACACGTAAGACTTGGCGGGAGATGTGTGACTAAGTTGTCAGCTACCCTTCTTTCCTGGGCAGGTAAATAAGGAAAAAGAACGAAACCGTGGCTAATGAAAAAAGTTTCCATACCGCTGTGTTGAAATATTTTTATAACGCTCGTCACGTCGCAGACTAGACGGGGAGAGAGTAGGGCTCTGATTTGCGGGGAGCTTGGACGGAGCTGATGCCGGGCCAAAGTTCGGAGTGTTATGGCAGCGGAACTTAACACCACTTTCGCGCCACTCATACATTTAGATGAACAGGCAATCACAAGAGATGTAAAACTTGCAGCAATGCCTGCAGCCAGTAGAATCTTGGTTTAGGGTAGGCCTCACGTGGTTTACTGTATGTCCGGTGATTCAGACGAGATAATAAATAAGTACTTGCAGGTGAGTGTTCAAGATCAATTTGGTTTTTGTTTATACCTCATTCTTCAGCACTGAGGTTCATAACCGATAGTAGGCGTTTTTGAGTTCACAATTAATTTTTGCATGTTGTCCTGATGGTACAGTTTTAAACGGGAATGCAACAACGGAACAGCAACAGATAATTTGTCTTTATTTACTGTCTGATTCTGCGGTTTGTATTGCCAGTTTTTTGATAGTTTCCGACTGAATTGTCTGATCAAGCATTAAGATTGTTTCTCTGAATAAATTGTTGGATATTGTGCACAATGGTTAGGTTTATTACACATTTTAGTTAACACTTTGGCCCCTGGCAAATTAGTAATGTGAGTCTAAATAAGCGACGAAATGAGCGAGTGAACAATAGGCACGTCCTAGCTGCTAAACTTTGCCGCGTTTATCAACTTCAGGGTCAAATTGGATGATTATGTTACTGGGTAATTAGCTCTATCACGTAGTCTGTGTGTGAACGGAACCTTTTCCACTATGTCTTATTTGTTTTAAGATAGTGATAATTTCTTACGGCATATCGTGCCCAGTGTGTTGTCATATCAAAACAAGCTGCTACAAGTTTAAAGATAAAAAGTGGCTTTTCTCTTTCAAACGTATGGAACGTTCAATGACCGATAAGTGGAAAATAACGTCTTTTCCGAAACTATTGTCCGTGACATAACCTCTAAAAACGTCAGTTATTTTTTATTTCACTATTTTTTGTCCGTTAAAGCTTTACAAATTCCGAATATTATAGTATTTTATACTTTTTGAAAAGTGAAGAGTTAAAAAATAACTTTTCTGATACAATTTGTGATATAAGTTTTAATATTCATTGTCGATACGTAAGATCGTAATACGAGAATAGTAATGATAGCAGAAATTTATTTTATTTTCTCTGCAAACCTTTCAAAATGAGTGTTGGTGAGTAGTGCTAATTTTGAGTTTCGGTAAATCATTTGTAGTAAGTTGGGTACAATAGTGTATATTTCATTTGGTTTGTTTGAATGAGTTTATCTACGATGCTTAAGACTGACGACATCTGTTCAAAAAGTTAATGAGGAACGTTTTTCGAGCGTTACAAGAAACTCTACACACGTAACAGCCATTTTGCTGAGGCTCGTACATGGATAAATGTTTCAAATTCATATTCAGCGTAATAGAAGGACTCAGTTATTACTTGCTCACTTTGCCGCCTGTTTCACATTTGCTGATAGTGGCACACTCGTGCATTACCCGTATTTAGACTATCATGCCGCCGGCGGTAATGAAATTAAGCTCCCAGTTGCACGTTGTGAGACCGTTTGTGGGAGCGTAGCAGAACTTGTGCCGCGGAATATACAGAGACCGCGGGCTCTCCTCCGGTCAGCGAGGACCAAACTTTGTAATCTCTGGAAGCAGTCTCGGATCCCAACATGGGGGAGGGGGTAAGTGGCCTGCCTCCGGAATTCCGACTGCCGCCTACTTCCGGCAGTTAACGGCCCCAGACAGGGTGGATATCGTAATGACTCTCGTCTCCCAGTAAAGTAGCGGGCTCCAAGAAGGCGACTACGACCCACGCAATATGTAAAATAACATGTTCTGAGTGCTCTCAGGTAGCAGTGTTATCTGAGATGTATTTATTTTATAAATTTATAGTGTTAACAATCTTTTTAAAATGTATGTGCTTTGGCGTTATAACATCAGGTGATCAGAGTCGGCTTTGTTGTGTAGTGTAGTGAGTTTCCAGAGAGAAGCTACATAGAAGAACGTAACGAAAGGCCATTGTTATTATTATGAGAAAAGATGAAGATATTGGGAATTGATAAATGTATCAAGTATTAAGAGATGAAAATACATAGTGCTTTTAAATATTATGTTGGTTAATATCTATACTAATATTATAAATGCGAAAGTAACTCTGTCTGTCTGTCTGTTTGTTTGTTACGTTTCTTGGGTTAAACGGCCACTCCGATCGTAATGAAATTTGACAAGGAGATGCTATTTGACATTAGGATGGACATGGATAATATTTTCTGTACAGATTATAACATATTGTCATAAAATTATGAAAATTATCTGAACTGTAAAAGACAAACGCATAATATGTATATGCGTAGCGACTAGGGATTGCAATCCAGCAAAGCGGGATCCCGCAATCCCGCGGGATCCCGCATCATTAGACAGTCTGGCGGATCCCGCACAAAATTAAGCGGATCCGCAATCCGCAAAATCAGGCGGAAACCCGTGTCAGTCTGCGTGACTCGCTGACCCACTCGGTCTCTGTTGCATATTTTGCACTGTTTGCCTGTACCCTTCCAGTTGGCATTTGACTGATGTGAACAAGCGTTTGTTTTTGACAACCTTCGTCATTCGTAAGTAAATAAATACACTTTTACGTATTCATCAAAACTTACGTTTGTTTCGAGTACACATTTCTGTAATTTGAGTTATGGTGCGTATTTAGTACGATTTTATAACTATATAATTATCTTTTTAGTGTTGCACGGTTACAGCTTTTTATTCACGGCTTCATTATTCCCATTTTCTATATTTGCAGATAAAGTAATTGTGACAATTTCCTAATTTGCGGCTGAAAATTTGATTATTCGTTAATATGAAATTAATGTTATCGTAATTTTAACGATCGCGTTCCTATTTATTTAACAGCTATCAAAAGGAAATTGTAGCCTATATCCTTTGACTTATTGTTGTTTTGGCAAGTGCCTCAATGCGTTTCTTTGACGAAAGCCACCTTCTTACATGTGCCGCTCAGACTTTCGATTAATCCCTCTTCTCCTTGTTATTATTTCGACTAAAGGTAAAAAAAGTTATTATGAAATTTTCACGGGTGTATCGACGAATTGTATTGTAGGAACACCATACTTCGGCGGCTGTCTCCGCCGTCTTCCTCACGTGTGTAATTTCGTGTGTTTGCAATGAAATCCAGAGATACAACCTATGAGGACTTCACTGCAATCATTCGCCGAGAAAGTCTCCTTTCTTACTAAAAAATAATAATTTCCACTCTAAAAACTTCGTTACGCCACATAAGTAAATCTGAAATACTTAACAGTTTACGTGTTGGTGAGTAGTTTCTTTTAATAACATTGAATCAACTGTAATATCAATCAAGGAATCAGGAGATATAATAATGAATCACGCAAAATAAGGCCAAGTCTCGTGCTTGTGCAGTGACAAAAAGTTATGAGATCTTGTTCTGAGCCAAGTCTATACTTTACAGAGTATATTCACTTCACTTTGTGAAATGAAATCCTTTTATCGATGTTATGGAACGTTTATTTAGATTTTTTTTAAAAATAAACTTTGGTTACTTGGCCACTAAGCAAACCATATTTTTAAACTTATGTGATGTATTTATTGTAAGGCACATAATATGACCTAAGACTCAATATTTTCCATTTTTATTATTTATTTAAAAATTGGTTTAGATTAAAAAACAAAAATGTAAAACATCGGAATACACTTAAGACAAGCTAAAAAGTTTTAATGTCATTTTGCCAATCAAAATATTGTTAAATGATTCCTCAGACTTCCACGGTCATCTTTGTTCATGATTAATTGACTTTCGGGTTAATTAATCAAAATATTGTTAACTGTTAATTTTTATTATTTAACATTAAAAATTATTTATTACTTTAATTAGTACTTGATTTATTAACGTTTTAAGTAACTATGTTTTAAATATATGCGTTGAAAAACTGTTTGTACCAATCCCGCACTGATCCCGCGGGATTGGCGCAAATCCCGCGCGGATCCCGTGGGATTGAAAACACTGCGGGATTGCAATCCTTAGTAGCGACAGAGAGCAGTGGTAGCGCAGTGGCACGGTGCTTGCTTCACAGGAAAAGTGGGAGTACAAATTTTCAATAATTGTTTTTCATAGTTTGAGCCAAGCCTGGGATTTTGTAGTAAGGGTACCATGTTCTGGCAAATCGTAGGCGGTAGAATAGTGCCCTAGGTATACTGGTTCCACAGGCAGTTTGTGTGTGATCTAAACTAATAATATTATATATGCGAAAGTAAGTCTCCGTATTTTTTACGTTTTGACGACTATATGTGTATACCGATGACAAGGAAATACTTTGTATCTTTAGGAAGGAAATAGGATTTTTCCGATATGAATAACAGTTTTAGTCATGAGACAGGTTCGGCGGTAGAATGGTATATCGATGAGGTTCCCGTCATATTATGCCAACTCAATGTTTTTTGGGACATATCTTAGGTAACTTTCAGCTTTGTGTATCCAATTCTAGCAATCAAATTCTAAGTCCACGCCTACGAAGTCGCGGGTAACAGCTAGTACATATAATATAAAGTTTGGTATAATCTGGCAACTTCGACAACCCACCATTTCCAGGCTATTTATGGGCAGCAAGAAACAGTTAAAAAGAGTGAGAGAAATAACCTTAATTCATATACCCAACCATATAGTGCTATCTGTATTCTGTAGGATGATTATTATTTTCATTGTTTGCTATAATTTTCTGCAATCTTTAAGCTCACCTGATCAAGGGTATATTATTATAGTGGAGAAAAATAAATATATACTTGTAATAAAATTGTAAAGAAGTCGTGTTTTAATCAGTAATTTATTTAAAAAAAAGATTGAATGCTACGTACATTACTGTGATCCCTGCAGTAACCAGACCAGATTGCCGTCCTGCACAACATACTTAGCATTGTCGCTGTTGTTTTTAATCGCATTGTATAAAACTAAGAGAACTGTATACAAAGGTAGAAACAACCATCAAATTTTTTATTTGCTTGGACTTGTGTTTTTAGTGTTTTGTGTCACTTCACAAATCAGCTGCAATGAACCTAGTTGCATTCGAGCAAATGTAATTTTGAAAACACTTGTATGTGCGTGACTGAAGGTCCCATCCAGTTTTATTTATATAGTATTATATCACTTTTTGAGATGTTTTTGTTCATCTTCTGTTATCGGCTGAAACGCAGGTTGACAAGACAAAAAGACTCATCTACGAAGCATTGGGTGACTATAGGCTGATTTAAACATCATAAATAGCCATACCAGTAAAACAAATCCTCGGAAAGTTGCTATGGAGGTGATAGCAGACGACTCCAGCGTAACTGTATAAACACGGAAGTATGACTTCTGTATGCAAATAAGCATAGTTTGCAAACAAAGGTGATCAAAATCAACTTTAATAAAATGCATTACGCCTAGCGACTGGACAGCTCGGTGACCTTTGGCGAGTCCGATGGTGCCCGAAGTATTAGTTATACAGGCTGCACCACTGCGCTCCTCTACTAACCACGAAATTTCAAACAAATAATTGAATCTGGTATTGTTTGCTGTTATGTTGTTAAAAGGAAATGTAACTGCGATTAATTTTCTGTTGTGGAAGTAACTGCTCAGAATTACGAAGACCAGAGATAAAAAATCATAACGCTAAGCAGAGGTTAAAAATTAGAGTGTGACGTTCCTTTAAATTTACATGTTGCTTTATTTACGATGAATAGATTCAGAAGTTCATTTTTACCTGTCCTCTCATAAGCAGTTACTATAACCAGGTTATAACCTAAAAATGTTTTGGCAGAAGATAAGAAAGAAAAAAATTTATCAAGAACTTGTGATGATCATATGGTTATATTATGGACTATTATGTGGTATGCAAGTATATTAACATGCATACTCCTTGAGATTGGGTTACATTCGTGTTCCTTTTGTTTTGAGATGTTGGTTGCCAGGAGCGACATGTTTAAAGCCTATATGGTAGAGGCGACATATTAAGTTCGCAAGTTGGATATGTTGATTGAGAAATATTAATATGAGAAGTCCAATTTAAAGATTAACGGTTGTATTATCAACTGGTGTTGGTGGAAGTTGGTAAACCAATAACTGAATAAAAGTTTTATCAGAACAATTAAATGTCTTACGCATCGGTTCATATGTAGATGCTAGCTATATAAGATGAAGGTGATAAGTGGTAACTACACACATAAGTAACCAATAATAAATCACCACAAACTCCCAGAAAGTTTAGACGAAACGTAGGTAACCACGAAATATATTAATGAAGTAAATAACCGTTATTCATTTTTCAAATTATACTTAAAAATATTTAATCTAAAAATATTTAATTTAAAATCAAATAAAATTATTTAGAAACATCATAGCCAAATACTCCGAGAATCTAATCAAAGAAAGTTTATTCGCATCACGAAAGATATCAATATAAAAGATAATAATTAATCGTTTTTTCGTTTTTCCTTATCAACATTACCACAGGTAATACTAATCATTTTTAAGAATATTTAAACTAGTCTTTACAATAAAACATTTAGAAATTTCACAGCTTCTACATGAATTGAAGACACGTGAGATTTATTCCTAGACATCAATTTCAAATTCAGGATTTTGAACATTCGGCATGTATTCTATTTCGAGGCTTCCGTTGACAACTCAGAGTCCAGTCTTTTTTTTTAATGTTATTGTACTTCATAGGCCATACAGTCAGCTCTATGTCATTAATCATGACTCTTCCAGTGTATCAGTTTCTTCCGGCATGTTGTTGCTACTAAGTATGGACACTAAGGATGGACATGACATTCACACTCACACAACACTAAAATACCCATGCCTTCCGCCGGACTCGAACCGGCAACCTTCGGCGCACTACGCTACCCAGGGCGGCAGTGTCCACTTCCTGCAGAGGTGTGCTCGTTTGTTGGAAGCCGCAAAACCGTGCACAGTGTCAACCACTGGTGCCGCCACTTTTTGTTTTTTCGGTGTAACAGTTACGTTTCATTTAATGTATTGGCTTCCGCTGTGGAGAGTTTCCCCGTTTAATTACAGAATTAATTCCCGCGATTTCACTGCGTAATTATTCTCGACCCATTGCGCGCGTAATTATATCTAATGGTCCGCTGACGTGCTTGATATATTGAGTTTATTAAATCCCTTACGTGACATTGGCCGGCGTGGCCCTACATTAATATCCGCAGCACATTAAATGGTTTGTTAATGTCGGGCCCACTTTTGAGGTCATTTAACACCCTGCAAGTGTGAGAGGAGAGGAACACTTCTTTACGTTATCTGAGGCAAAGATTTTGACTTGAACAAGCCTAACACTTCCGTCCAGTGTACTGGATATTACTTGATAAACATTGGTTGTGTAGAGGATTTAGGCCAGAACTTAAGGTCTTATAATCTTAAAACAAAATAAGGTAGAACAAAAATTACTATAGTTTTAGAAAGCTTGAGCGTGTATTTTACTGCAGCATAATGCGCGAACCGCGTCCTGCATTGTATGTGTCTTGCACTGCTTATTGTAATCACATTGTGCTTAAGGGAAAAAGTCAGTGTGATCTGTTACGCTCAAAGACCGAAAACGCTCACTGAGCGAAAAACAAAATGACCACAGCACTTTCTGGTTTTTTTAAAACGAACACAACACGATGAGACTTATCAGTATCTAACTCTTTGTGTTCGCAACGAATCGGTCCAGGATGCATTTAATGTACAGGGTGATTCAAAGTAACGTGGAAAAAATGACATGGTAGATCATTCATACAATAAGAATCAAAAATCGCATAGGAACAGAGGGTCGTAACTGCGATCCGGAGCCGCTACAGGGCGTCTAAAATACTGACACAAAGAGAAGAAAAAAAAATCATTACAGATCATTTTATTGATAATTACTCACTCAAATGCGACTAATGCAAACCAAATGTTGAGCCTACAGCAGATGCTCAAAGTTTTTGCCAGATGCATCGAGACAAGCCCAACATCTCCGTTGCATGGAACGGCGCACCTTCTCAAAGATACCAGGTGTATCTCGAACACATTCGGCTGCCAAGTCTTCCGGCGTTTCAACAGGTGTTTCATACACAAGTCCTTTTAAAAATCCCCAAAAGAAAAAATCGAAGGTCTGGTGATAGTAGTGGCTCGTGTTTGTATCGCAACGCCCTCTCGTGGCTCTAGCGCCCTCTACAGGCGTTTGCGACCCTCTGTTCCTATGTGATTTTTGATCCTTATTGTTTGACAGATCTACCATGTCATTTTGTCCCTGTTTTTTTTTTTTTAATCACCCTGTATATATGATTCTTCTTACCCGTCGCGTTACAAGGCTCTGAAAAAAATTAAAAAAGGAAATGTGAGTCGTCATGTGTGGAGAATGCGACCTGGTCCAGACGCGAATTTCGCGTTGTGGTCGTTTTGAGTTAGCCACAACGCGTTCGGCTGTTTTATAGTGCCATAATGCGAATAACGTGTTGTGGACGATTTAAATAAACCAGAAAGCGTAGCATATTCACTTGAAGGAGATATTGCTGAACTCATTCCGTTGACCTCTGTGACATATATTCAAAATTTAAAAATCTGTGGGTTTTTTAAAAGTTTTGAAAAATTAGTGTTTGTTGTGTTTTTACAGTTAGTATTGTAGCTCAGTGTTTAAGGCGCTTGCTTTCAATTGTCTAGGGACCGGTCCCGAATTCAAATCCCAACGGGCGCAGGAATTTGTAAGAGTTGTGTTTGATCATATGAGCTATGCCAGGACTCTGATTCCACGTTAAGCTGTAGGTCCCGGAGGAAAGGAACTGGTTGTCCTACCTCTGACTCAATGACTTAGCATGCCTTCTTCTGCAGGATCCAACCAACCTTCAGGTTGTGGACTAAGTTAGTTTTTTATGTAAATATTGTGCTGAGTATCGCAACTGTTTAATGCAGTTTAATCAATCTTATTAAAAAAGATGAAGCAATTTTCTTTAACGGATTTGTTGTACTTATGGTACCATAGACTAGTATTTACTAAAACTGTAATATATTTAAATTTATACTATTGTCTGAAATAATTTTAATTCTCTTTATAACCTATTATCGTCCAATTTGATTTTAAAACGTTTCCACACAAAAATTGTTTGGTATGTATAAATATACCAAACTATCTTGCTTTTTTGTCAATATTAAAATTTTAACACCTCAAAATCAAATTTGAAATTGGTACCGAGCGTGGTGGGTGAACGGTTAACGTTCTGGCCTCGCATTCTGGAGGACGCGGGTTAGTTCGAATCCCCGTCGGAGCTGCGAGCATCCAGATTTGGGTTTTCCATGGTTTCCCTAGATCACTTTAGGCAAATGCCGGGATGCTTCCTTCAAAAAGGCCATGGCCAAATTCCTTCCCGTTCCTTGTCCCCAGACCCATCCCGCCTCTAATGATTTTAGCCGTCCGTCCACGAGGCGTAAATCCATAAGCAAAAAAAAAAATTGGTACGTACATCTACTTTTAAGTTTTTTTTAATTTTTTTAACTTTTTTTTTAATTTCATTCCTCCCAGCTGAAGGCTGGGAGGCGGGCTGCTGGAGAGTCACACGAGACTCTTTTCAGCCATACTAGTCTACGGGGAGGGAAGGGGGATGGAAGGTCGGCCGCGGCCTTGTAGGGAACCATCCCAGCATTCGCCTAGATTGGTTGAGGAAAACCACGGAAAACCTCAACCAGGATGGCCGACGAGGTTTCACCCTCGTCCTCCCGAATGATAGGTAGGAGGCCGAAAACGGCCTCCTCCCATCTCTGCGAGGACAATTCTAATAAATGGAATTGTTTCGGTAACTGGCTGCAAGAAGGACATGCCTCAGAAAGGTAGTTTTTTTTTTTCGATGTGATGTTTTATAGAATCCGATTGCGCTGTTGCTATTTTTATGTTGCCTAGGACAGTTTTTGATTCGTATATACACGCTAATCTTGTAATCACTGAAGTAATTTGTGTTTGCTATTACTTAACGTCTTGCGAACGGCTGAGGTCATTGAGAACGGTCTGAGCTAATCGCGCTAAGTGTATCATCTAATGAAAGTTATCGATACAGGTTCCCAAGTAGATGCAATTTTTCTAGATTTCCAGAAAGCCTTTGACTCTGTGCCACACAACCGCCTTTTAGCGAAGCTTCGAGCGTACGGTATATCGGATCAGCTTTGTGAATGGATAAAGGATTTTCTTACTGGTCGGTCGCAGTATGTTGTCGTTGAAGGAGAAAGTTCTTCTAATCTAGATGTTACATCCGGTGTACCTCAAGGAAGTGTAATAGGACCACTTCTTTTCTTAATTTTTATAAACGATTTCGTAGACAAAGTGAAAAGCCTTTTTAGATTGTTTGCTGATGATGCGGTTATTTATAGGGAAGTAAGAACTTTGGCCGATTGCTTAGAAATTCAGCGCGATCTAGATGTTATTTTGGCTTGGTGCGCTGAGTGGCAACTTACTCTAAACTGTAAAAAGTGCAAGACAATGAGCATAACTAACAAAAAGAATCCGATTGTTCAGAAATACGAGTTAAACAATACAGTTATTGATATGGTCGATTCTATTAAATATTTGGGAGTAACAGTACAAAGGAACATGAAATGGGACATACACATTAATTCTTTAGTAGGTAGAGCAAATTCTAGGCTGCGATTCATAGGTAGAATCTTGAAAAATTGTAATGAACAAACAAAGGAGATAGCGTACAAATCTCTTGTGCGTCCACATTTGGATTATTGTTGTGCCATTTGGGACCCGTTTCGTAAGGGATTGATCGAAAGTATAGAGAAAGTACAGAGAAGAGCCGCTCGATTCGTGACCGCTTGCTACAGTCCTTATGAAAGCGTCACAGAACTGATTAGTAGATTAGGTTGGGAGTCTCTGGTAGATAGACGACACACGTTTCGTTTAAACTTATTGGAAAACATGCGTACTCCAACTTTCACTCATGAGTGTAGTGAAATACTTCTTCCACCAACCTATTTGAGTCGGAAGGACAGGAAAGATAAAATTAGAGAAATAAGGTGCCGGACTGATTCTTATATGAATTCTTTTTTCCCTCGTACCATTAGGGATTGGAATGCACAGCAAAGAGATTAGCTTTGGTGCTGAGCACCCTCTGCCACCCACAATTTTGTGAATTGCAGAGTATATATGTAGATGTAGATGTAGATCTATCCAAGCGGAAAGCCGGAATGCTTAGAACGCGTACTTGTACTTCTCAAGATCTAACGTAGCTTGCCCCGTTCAAATGTAATATTTTTGTTCGGGTTTATGATTTTAAATATTTAATGTTAATGTAAGGTATTATTAGATTGTTCGTGGTTTAATTAATGTGATAAATAACTAGTCCATCATACAGTTCACTTTAAACTTGTTTTTATTTTCAAAGAAAACACGATGTCAAAGATGCATACATAAAATCCAGAGATTGCATACAACACTTTATCCACAGACAATACAGTCCTTCGTCGTCGTAATTGAATATGTATAAACTGTTTCTCTGTCTCGGATGTTAGCTTTATATAAACTCTATCGAAATTTCTAGAACACTTCAAAGGATTCCGACAGATATTTCTCGAACATTAAAAATACTTAAACAATTGAAACATATTAAAAACAATCAGAATTAATACATAATCATTTAACATCATTACAAAATGGTCAGAAATAGAAATTAAAGATACTTAAACACAAAATTATCCACAGAAATCATTTTAAACTGTAACAAATTGTCTTTTAGACATCGTAGCTTGCATTAATACTTGGAATTACAAACATTTAAGCAATTATCTTGCTCAATTCTGTTCTTAAACATATTAAATGGTCCCTAAACAATTTCTTCTCATAAAAGTCTATATCCATTGATTTACAGTAAATTGCAAAACAAACATACAAGATCATATTCAACCAAACTCTGGCTTACTACAAATGCTTCATAAAATACAATTCCATTTAATTTTAGGTTTGATGGCTATTACAGTATCCCCTATTTAATTTAATATTAGCAAATAAAAAAAAATTGCTGCGATTAACACAACGAAGGAGTCAATTAGCAGGTTTGAAATGAAGTAGTTCAAGACTATATTCTTTTCCAAGTCAAACAATTCAAAAGTACCGTTTATTGATATAAAACAATGAACACGTTACCCTTAGCGAGTAATGAATTAGTTGGCAGAACACGGAAATTAATAACCGAAACAGTGCCGATGATAGGACTTGTTACGGTGATTTGTGCTAATTCTCATTACACATTGGCAAAGGTGGATCAGAGATTCGTAGAACTGAGGATTTTTATACTTAACGTTTTTCATGGGACGTTTCCCATGCATGTGAAGTATGGACGAATACCGCCTTTTCTTAGTCCTGTTCAAAGTCTCTCTTGTACGCCAACGCTAACTTTCCCACTTTTATTGCTTGTGATTCTCGCTCCTGTTAAAAACTCCTATTTACGTTTGCTTCGGACAGGATACGATCGTCCGCAGGTAGTTTGGTCCGCGGCTTTGTTTTTTGCCGAAAAGGCACGTCCGTTTGCACCCTAATTTCTGGGATATTCCGTATCCTGAGCAGTATGTTCTGTTTGCACGTTACTGCTTGATACATCAATAATTTCATATTCCCACTTGGTTACACCACACAGTCAGTGTGCAGGGCCATTAAAATGCATGAACACAGTACTAATTACAGTAACAGGTTTTATGGAAGATGTAGTGAAATGATGAATTTATCTGACTTGTTGATCTGTGAAAGTAGTGGTCGGAAGTTTGTGAATACAAATTTCTTTTAAGTGACCATATAGAAAGATGTTAATCTGCAGAAAGCTGGAAATAAACTTTTTTGAGTGTCAAACGCCTACTTTTTTCGGAAAAGCGCTGAAGTGTAAGTAGATGTATTCTCGTAGTATGTTTACACCTTGGTCATCAAATCTTGCATCCGCCCTGCTATCTTCTGAGATACACACAGAAAATTCCAAACAACCACACTGAAACTGTTCAGTGCTGTCGACTGTGACGTATTTCGAATTCCTTCCGTCGTATTTGAGGACCCTAAGTCATTACAGCTGGCTGGGTGTGAAGGTTTGAAGCTAGCGGACACCCACTAGCCAGCGCATTAGATGATTTGGATTTTGTGGATGCCAGGTAACAGGTTAAATTAAAAAAGGTCCTCTCTCTGTTACTTTATTTTGCAGCAAGTTATCGAAAACCGATAGGTGACTTATATTACGAAAGTTTTTTAATGATACTCTTGTTGGCTGTGGTTAATAAACACTTTTCATGTATAATGTATGTAGGCTAAATTCTGTTCAGGTAGAAGTTATTTTATTACTTGTTTTTTTTTTTTCTGTCATCAGTTTCCCTGCTGATTTGGTGCCATCTCTTCCTATCTTCCTACCTACAACTAACAACCTACGTCGTCAGTTATTTGCTTCATGCATTCTAAGTTCTGCCTTACCCTACAGTTCTGTTCCGTCCACTAACAAATTAACCAATCTTAAAATGTGAACTTCATTCCTCATCCATCATTTCCAAAACAAATTCATTTTTACTTTCTTGCCCTCATAATTTTCAGCATTCTTCTATAGCACAACGTTTTCCTTCTTTGTGGTATGACCAAATATGTGTTTAGAGAACCTACATCATTTAACTATTTTATTGTGCGTTTGTTAGAACAAAGTTCTTCAACAAGACTGTTTTAGATTACATATTACACTCACTTGGAACGATGAGGAAGGCGGTCCAGCTATAAATTTCTGATATGGAATTAACTACATCTTATGATCTATTCTCGATTCTGCCTTCCAGGTTTTATTTTTCTCTGATTTAATAATGGCGAAGTGATTTCCTGACATAAACCATTGCCCGTTTTCTCCTGTTAACTAGCCAATAGTACTGTCTCATCTTAGAATCAATGGCATAAGACTTAATAAACTTCGATTCCCGAATGACATTGCACTCTTGGCCTATGAGATTGGGCATATCTAAATTTGGTTACTAGTTTTGTCTCTGAATGCTTTAAAAATAAAAGTCGGGGTTAGGGAAAGGGCCACAGTACGTAACATATAAATAAATAATATACTTTTGTGAATGTGTGAAGTTTTCTTGTCCAACTTGTAAATGTGAGGGTAGATATAAGATCAATTTTTAATGTCTCATTGAGGGAATTCAAACATACGGGAAGCATTATACGGCAGCCGGATTACTATTATAAAGAAAACGGTTTACGACCAGTGAATTCGACGAAACATCAGTACCGTGTTTCACAAAAAAAAAAAAAAAAAAAAAAAAAATGACTTGAGATTTTGATGGAGACCCCCCTTTTACGTTGACCCCCCCTTTACGTTGACCCCCCCTTTTACGTTGACCCCCCCTTTTACGTTGACCCCCCCCTTTTACGTTGACCCCCCCTTTTACGTTGACCCCCCCTTTACGATGACCCCCCTTTTACGTTGACCCCCCCTTTACGTTGACCCCCCCTTTACGTTGACCCCTCCTTTACGTTGACCCCCCCCTTTACGTTGACCCCCTCCCCCTTGGTGAGATTTCGTGAGATTTCGCCTGCCCCCCTCCCCCCCCCCATTGCAGTCTCTGGCTGCAATGAAGACTCTAACAGGACACATCGTTACATGATTGAATTCGTTACGGATGAAAAGACAAATAAAGGAACGGTATTCACAGGTAGATATTGATAACCCTCTGTCGCTTCCTCGTTTATTTACGATCTGTTTTCTTTGGCATCTGGCTAGCTAGTATAATGTTTTATCTTCTGATAGTTGATAATTTAATGTTTGCAAAAGGGGTCGCGAACGTGTGCTCGGTTGCAAAGTTGGACTGAGGAGCCTCGCGCTAGCCACTGGAGTAACGGGGCCGACGTGTTTTCTTCCTGTCTTGAGCTGCGATCTCGTTCGCTACGCCCCCGGAGGGTAATGGCTGTGCTTGCGTGTCTGCTCGACCTCTCACAACGCGTGTTCTCACGTACCACAAACGACCGCTTTGCACGGAGTTCGCCAATTTCGTCAACAAAATTGGGAGTCGAGTTTTATATTTACAGTTAGGAAAGTGGGGTTTACTCCCTCATCTTATTTCAACAGCGATATCTAACCGATAATGTGCGCGGTTCTACTGGCAGCTTGCTGTCTCAAATGCCGTAGTTTTCCTTTCAACTATGGAAAACTACAGCTGCATACTTATTTTTAACATGTTACCATAAAGCAAAGATTTTGCCTACTTTCTAATACTATTTAAGGTACAAGAATACATAGCAAGCCGGCCTCGGTAGCGTAGGGGCTAGAGTACTGGCCCCGCGTGCCGAAGGTCGCCGGTTCGAGTCCGACTGAGGGCATGGGTGTTTAAATGTTGTGTGTCTGTATGAATGTCATATCCGTCCTGTGGTGTCCATACTTAGATGCTGTAATATATATACTGGATAACTGATTCACTGAAAGCTACGATAATCACATTGAGCTGGTTGTATGGCCTCCGTTGCCGAATGCCATTTTTTTTTTTAAAAGAAAAATACATACCATAGCATCGTCACAGTACCAAATATATTATTTTAAAAAGGTGCTTTTTTTGTCACGAACATTCTTTCTCCCTTCATACCTTACAAAAATCGATAAGTGAGGTATTATTTTAAAGATTAAATCCTGCGCTTATGTAATATCGTTAATTAAAAAAGATTTTTTTTTTTAAATTCAACCCGTAAATGGTAAAATTATGAAGTTACAGTTACGGGTATGCAATAGTTAAGAGACAAGCTCGATAAGGAGTGATCCCATCCCGCTAGATAGCAGCAGCACTTATTACAGAGATATTGATAACATGTTTGCTTAGAGTAAGGAGCATTTAGGATATTTTTGCTTCTGTTATGGAAACATTTCATCATTTCTAATTGTTGTGAGTGTTTTCCTTTGTTCTTTTTTTTTTATTTTAAACTGCTTAACCTCTCTCAACAGCCAGGTCTTTAGAGACGGTAAAGGATGGGGGGCAAGGAATGGGAAGGAATTCGGCCTTGGCCTTTTGAAGGAAGCATCCCGACATTCACCTGGAGTGATTTGGGGAAACCATGGAAAACCCAAATCTGGATGCCCGGACGGGGATTCGAACCGCCGTCCTGCCGAATGCGAGGCCAGAACGCTAACCGTTACACCACCACGATCTGTCATTTGTACCTGTTAGAGTTACGAAATAAACAATTGCTGCAAATGAGCCGGTCTTCTTTCATCCAACTACAAACCACCAACCTCACTGTTAATCGTGTATCATTCCCGAAATTTTTGCACGGGCCATCTAGTTATTATTATTATTTTTCTTTACTCTTTCATTCCTCCCAGTTGAAGCCTGGGAGGCGGGCTGCTGCAGGGTTTCGAGGACCCTTTTCAGCCTAATAACCTAAAGGGAAGGGAGGGGGGATGTTAGTCGGCCGTGGCCTTGTAGGGAACCATCCCAGCATTCGCCTTGAGTGACTGGGGAAAACTACGGAAAACCCCAGTGAGGATGGCCGAACCGGGTTTTACCCCCGTCCTCCCGAATGTCAGGTAGTAGTGCGATTTCGCACTACTCCAGACTCGGTGATCTAGTTATTTAAACGCTTACTGAGTGTTCTGATTAAAAGTACACTTCAGACTCTACGGAAAGATTTCTTCGTAACACCGAGCCTGGTGTGTGTACAGTAACGCTTCGGCCGGGTACCCGGGAGGACGCTGGTTCAAATCCCCGTCCGACCATCAAGATTTCGGCTTCCCGTAATTACTTCTAGCTCCAATGATGTCAACTATCAGTAAACCGCCTCCCCGTCACCCTAAAAATGTGATTTGTTTCTTATTCTCTTTGAAACGTATCAATACTCCCACTTATTTGTGAAATAAAGTTAAAATAAACAGTATACTGAGTTGAAGAGGTAAGCGCAAGACAGGAAAGGATGGAGGATTGCATGCAACAAACTAGTCGAATGACTGATGACAGCAAAAGAAAATTTCTTAATTGCAATTAATAATAAAGAAAATTAGTGCTTCAAGAAGTGTGTCAATTTTTTTTTTCTCTTCTTTTCTTTTCTTTTCTTTCCTGTTGACGAGAAATAGTGACGCAATCTGGCTCTGGAGTTTGTGATTTCGACTACTGCTGTAGGCATCCCTGGTATTTCTTTAGTGAATTTGTTAACAGCAAGTAAACGATTTACTTATTTTTGTTTAACTCATATACAGAATTGCTACGTATCTGTACACGGACGGAGTCAATGTGTCTGTCATGCAGAGAGGGAGGCGATCACAAATCCCCTCGCGCAACTCAGCCTCAACGCAAGTTCTTGCGGGGGCACTTTGACCCAGTTGTGCACCGAATCAGCATGCAGCTTTCCTGCTCCATCCTGCAGCCCTCCGGCAAGTTGGACAAGTAGGCTGTTCAAAATTTGCCGTCTGCGCGCGGAGTTGTTGGCTCTCGTGGCGCGCCCGCGCGGAATATTCAGTGCGGAGCCCCTAATAAAGTTGTCCGAAGAACTCGGACTGCATTGTGGGCCGCCTGCTGACCGCCGCAGGCAAATCCGGATCCATTTGATTTTCTTTTCACGGACCAACTCATTTGAAGCCTTCGGTGCGCACACAAACTAACCAACGAAGTCGGTCCGGTGTCCACTCCTCTGGGCTGCGGGGTGCTGTCCCCATAACATTACAGCTGAAATTCCTTCTTCTTGTTACATCTTCATAGTAAATAATAATAATAATAATAATAGAAATAATTTGCATTCAAGCCATGTAGCTTTTAATTTTTTTAAATCCTGGTACGATTGTTGCGTATTTTTTTATTTACATCCGATAGCTGCGTATCGTAGCATCTGTGTATGCATTTGCAAGTATTATTGTTACGACTGGTTTAGTAAGATGTTGTCAGGAATAATACAATATTCAAATGTTTAAATCTGCGCTTATCGTAATTTGGTATCCCAAAATTTTTCCATTGCTACCACCTAATTCATTTATTTCCGTGTAATTCCAGAAAAAAACTTAACAGCACGAAAATCCAGTTATTTTCTACAGTCATACCTAATCTGTGATGAATAATGTGTGTTATTACAGCAAATCTATGTAAATTTTCTTATTTCATCTATTATTACTTATCTGTGGTCTCACTACCACGTAGACTGGATATGAAGAGAGATTTTTGATGTACCGGACTGTGGTTCCTCGTAAGCACTTAACATTAAATGCTGGCTCTCCTCAAATGTGCGCTGGTGTAGCTTTCCATAGCACAGGTATTTAGCACAGCGTCAGTGTAAGTTATTAGAAGAGAAGCAGTTTTTTCACTCCGGTGAAATTCAACGGAACATGCCGTTGGAAACTTTCTAGAATCGACATGCTGTAATTGTTGTTTACGGTTTCGGGATCCACACAGCGGACTCTTAAAAATGTTATTTCATGTACAGGATCCCAGAGGATCTGCATCGAGCAAGGTGGATAGTAAAGGCAATTCATGCACTAAAAATTGACCTCTTCCCTAATCAGTTGAATATTCCTGAACGAGAATTGAAAAGAATGAAACGGGTTGCACATTTTGTCAGTTACATATATGCTCGCTTTTGGCACGAGGCAATTGTAAGTCGATGGGCTCCAAAGAATAATTTGGATATGCTACAGCTTCCGAGGACTTGCCCTGTTACAGACATAAAACAAGTGCTCTCATAGTTGCTAAGAGACACCTTTGGTATCTGTCAGAAACAAACGTAGGATTCGCATTTTTTGGACTAACGTATATTCAGGCTGAGAAGGGAAAGAGGACTGAAAATTATAAATCAATTCTTCAAACTAAAAATGAAATGAAGCGATTAGAGGGTAAAAATCTAGTTTTTGAAGGAATAGAACTGAGTCATTTCGTAACTAATAATTTAATAAAACAAAGATGTTCTTTGAATTGTTTGGGATTCACGATATGATAGAATACTGCAATGATTCTCTATGAAGCCATTGTCAATGATACCGCAGAAAGAGGAATTGCTCTGATTAGAAAGCTTAACGATTCGGTCAGAAACGAAAAATAAAAACTATGCTTGCAGAGAGTAGTCAAGGTTCACAGAACACTCTGTCACCAAGCAAGAATAAGAAGAGACTGCATTGTTCAAAGTTGATTAATGTAACTCATTTTTTGCCTATCATATTACCCGTTAATCTTAGTGTCTAGTTTAAGCATTATTTTGAGATATCTAGTTTTCCAAATAAAACTAATTAAGATTGATGGAACATATTTTTTCCTCCTACTTTTACAAAACTGATCAAAGTGTGCAACCTCTAAATATTATCCAATCTTTTTGAAATTTGGCATAAATATTTTTTATACCACTGAGACTATGTGCTTATGCAAAGTCAGCAAAAATTTTACAAAATAAAATACCCTAACATACGGAATGAGAAAATATTTCAGAATTCTCTTAAAAATTATTCTCGTCTAGACAGAAATAAAAGACGATGGTAACTTATTGGCGTTGTTTTTTTTGTATTTTTTTTCCTTCTGAGCTTTAAGGTTTTTGATTAGTGGAGCATGTTACATTTCGTTCAAGAGTATTAAGCTTACTTCCATTGGGAATTCATTCAGGGCAGTTAGTTAGAATGAATTGCGCAGTATTTCAGAAACTGATCCTGCAGATTATCTGAAATATTATAAATGATTTACAGTGTGCCAACTTTTAAACATCGTGAGCCCATAATTTGTGGAACTAACAAATGCACCTATAAATGGACAACAGCACCGTTTTCTATAAACATTTCCATTTCTTAAGAAGACGAAAATGGAAGTTACCTTGACTCTATTTCAGAACATGGTACTGTGAATGTAGTAAGTTTTGATTTTTATGCTGCAATATTAATGAAAGTTGTGATTAGATTGAAATTAAATTTGGACAAGAATAACAACTGACATGAGATGATACAGCATAATACATGAGGATTTTATTAGTTATTTTTATTTTATGCTCACTGTCATGAGCGCCATATTCCTGACGTCATTAGTTAATGGGAATGAAAGTAGGTTTTAGGTATCTAGTCAGTCTGGAGCGGAATGATAACTATCATTACACGGCACGGCATGAGCTATTAGCTTTTCAGAAATTATTTTACGTTGTTTTGAAATGCTAAGATTGGTACTCAACCTGAATGTTGGTTGGAAGAAGATATACTTAATTTAGTATTAGCGCCAGTTCCTATCCTCCTTATCGAACCTAACCCGGTTATTCCAGCGAGTAAAGGGGACCTACAATTTAATGTGGTATCCGAACCAGATAAGCTTTCTGGCGTGGTTCGCATAACACAGCAGGATGTGCCGGAGGTGAAGGTCGGATTAAGGACCTATGAAAATCCCCGCCGAGACAGGGATTCGAACCGGGGACCTTTCGATCTCCAGTCAGCCTTAACCACAGAGCAACCATTCTGATCACATTCCTTTCACCTAGCGCGGTGGGTGAGCGGTTAGCGCTCTGGCATCGCATTCGGTATTCGAATCCCCGCCCGGGCATCCAGATCTGGGTTTTCCATGATTTCCCAAAATCACTCCAGGCGAATGCTGGGATGCTTCCTTCAATAGGCCCTGGCTAAATTCCTATCCGTTCCTTGTCCCCAATCCCATCCCACCTCTCGATGTCGACGAGGCGTAAAGTCATAAAAAAATCACACATTCCTTTCATTGCTATCGTATTTAAAATCCCCGTCCAGGCATCCAGATTTGGGTTTTCCATGGTTTCTCCAAATCACTCCAGGTGAATTCCGGGATGCTTCCTTCAAAAGGCCATGGCCGAATTCCTTCTCATTCCTTGTGCCCAGTCATATCCCGCCTCTAATGACTTCGACGTCTACAAGGCGTAAAATCATAAGTAAAAAAAAAAAGGAAAAAGAAAAGGAAAGTATCGTATTACTGACGTCGTTATTTCAACCACATGGAAGTAGTTGCAACTGTATCGCGATATATTGTATTACCATTTACTTTTAACGGAATACTTTATCGGTTGTAAGAAAGCAGATACCAATAGATAGTAATAATAATGAAAGGATATCTTGCACGCAAAGTCAATTATTAGATTCTGACAGGTGTTGTGCTAAGTAAAACCAATACCCCCAATGGATTTTTTTTTACTTATGGCTTTACGCCTCGTCGACGTCGAGGTCATTAGAGGCGTGATGGGACTGGGGACAAGGAAAGGGGAAGGAATACGGCCATAACCATTTTGAAGGAAACATCCGGGCATTCGCCTTTAGTGATTTGGGGAAACCACGGAAAACCCAAATCTGAATGCCAGGGCGGACATTCGAACCGCCGTCCTCCCGAATGCGAGGCCAGAGCGTTAACCGCTCACCCACCACGCTCGGTCTCCCAATGACTATTGCTGTTGTCGTATGTACTGTGAAGATTGTTGCGAAAAAAGGAGAGTGCGAATTGCAGTGCCACCAATTAAGATCTGCTCTTGTAAAATATTTAGAAAAATCCCCCACACATATTGTCCCCATTTTTGGCGCTCTAAGCATCTGAACATAATATCGAGTTTTTGAATTTACCTATGTTTTTCGTTACTCAGTATGGCGATTAGAAACTGCGCATCAACACCTCTCGTATCTCACTGAAGAGGAACCGCATGGCGAAAATTTATTTCATCAACAGCAATCGATCCATATTGTCTCAAACCAGACAATGGGCTGCTACTCTACTGGTTTCTCTTGTAAACTACACCAGATGAACCGCCAGTATTAACTTCAACAATCAATGGATGCATTACTACAACAAGCCCTTATGCTCTTATCAACCCATTGCGGAGATATCTGGAACTTGCTGCCTGCTCCTGATGCTCCAGCTGGTGATCATGGCTGTGAATCACTATCTCTCCTACTCAGTGTGCCAAATACTGGGTGATGAAATTTATACCGTGAAAGGGACCCGATCTACCATACGGCTATTGAACTTCGGTGACCTAAGGTCTTTTGTTCACTGACAGATAAAATTCCATTCGCGACAAGGTCGCTATTAGTCGGGCACTTATTTGAGGGCAGATAGCGCAGATTCTTACTGTCACGCCTTATAACTGCGTGTTGGCATTTTGTACCTTCGCTGAAAAGTATTGGTCAGCGAGAGCAATGAACCTGTGACCTGGTGACATGCAACCCGCCAAGCACGAATAAGCTGGACGGCAAACAAAGTTCTATGCCGAGTTTTGTATTATGTGGACTTCCATTCAAGTTAAACAGTTTTTCCTCAGATAATCTCTTCATTTAACATAACTATTACAACCTATCTCTCCTCAGTTATGCACTCACTTATGCTGAGCTTTGTCTTCTTCCATATTTTTCTTCTTGACTAATAAATGAACGAAACTCGCCCTTAAAATAAGACCCACCCTCAAAATAAGACCCACAATCAAGTCTCCTATTCTTCTGAGACTCTTTCACAGACTCCTTTCCTAGTCCATGATTCTAGAACGTGTTCTTTTTTCTACTCCAACCATTCAGTAGTACATCTTTGTATCTGAAACATCTACTTTTTTAATTATGGTCATTAGTCTTTCGACTGGTTTGTGCCATTTTCCATGTTTTACTATCTTCGGCTGGTATGTTTATATCCTAATACCCAATTTTATCTTTGTCCTTATTCGTATTTTCTATGATCTTGTTTTGCTTATAGCTTTCCCCATGTTCTGCTCTCTTAACTATTAGATTAAAGTCGCATGTCTTAGAAATATAACCGGCACCAAGGCTCTTCTTTTTGTAAGGTTATTCGTCAGAAACCCATCTTCTCCTCTAATTTCCAGGTTGTTTTTCGTACTTTCTCCTGTCGGTGTACTTAATTTTCACCATACTTCTATAGTATTGTATTTAAAGTACTTCTATTTTTCTTTTTTGTAAGATTCCGAAAGTCCTATTCTGCGTTACTTTTGTAATTTTACTCCTCACTAAGATAATCTTCTTAGTGTTTCTACATCGTTTTTTATTTTGGTATTTAGTCTATTATAATTACTATCATCATTTTTTTACAGTTATTTAGATTTGTGTAACGTTTTTTGTGGTAAAGAATAACATGATTTTTTTCTGTTCAGAAAAGCCTTGAGTAATACTTCCTCATGCGTATAGAGTAGTTTGATTGTCTTGAGGAACGGTTTGTTGACCACTCCAGGGTTAAAACTACGGAGACTAGATTTCGCAGCCGCATCTCACCTGGTGTACAGACGCTGACCACAACAGCGTTCGTTCCGAGTTAAGACATTCGTAGATTTCTTCCACCTCCTCCGCTGTTGGGACTTTTGGTTACACAATGAGAATGGATGACAGCAGAATTACAAAAAGAATTTTCAACCATATTTACAAGAGTAAGAAGGGCAACCAGTGGATCCAAGGAGTAAAGAAAGATATGACAGCGATCAAAACAACAGAAGATATAATACAAGATGGTGCAACATTGATGCCGCATTTACACTCGCGCCTCGCCCGCCTTAACTCGCCTTCGTGCACGAGCGCTGACACGAACTGCGGTTTACGCTCTCGCTAGAATTCTATCCAGGGTCGACATGTAAAGCAGAATTATAACAGTATATATAAATTCAGAAGGTGTAGTTTTTGCTAAATAAAGTATCAATCACAGAGTAGCGGTTTTATAATATAGTGTGATTATGTTTTACTAAACAGTTTTACACTTTCAAGAGAAGTATGGAAAAGATGTTCCTAAGAATGTCACAAGCTGACTTTGAATTTCCTTTGAGAAAAGATGAACCCTTAACATCAAAACAAAAAACTATATTCAGGACACCAATATAAGCAAAATTTCGGTTAGCCTTAACTGTGTGGTTTTTAGCTACTGGAGACAGTTGAAGAAGTATTCTGTATTTGTTCGGTATTTCAGGCGCAGCTATTTCATTAATTATTATTTAGTTTATTAAAATATAATGGCATGTGTTATTTAGTCTTCAAGGAAATAAGTTTTCTACCTTTATTAAAAATATTATTTGAATTAACGATGTAAAACGCATTAACTCAATAACAAAACAATATGTAAGAGCATGTAAATATTAATGAGGGGCTTAATTAGGCAGGATTAATAAGAATTTTGCGATCCGTCGTTCAAAGCTGCTTCAAATGCTGACTCTATGCGATAGTGTAAACAGTGTGCTCGTACCTTTCACTCGCAAAAAAAAAAAAAATTGCCACCGCGGTGAGCGGTACTCGCGAGCAGCTACGCGAGGCGAGACTACGCGAGCGCACCATTAACACACTCGTGTTCGTGCTGTCTCGCGTCGACTCGTGCTTCCTCGCGCGAGAGTGTAAACGCGGCCTCAGACGATTAATAAAAAATTTCAAGGGTTTCCAGGAGAAGAGTAAATATAGTAACTTCTGTACCAAAGAAAGGAGGAAACAGCAAAGTGAAAGGATGAATAACTATTGGAAGTCAAGAAATGGATTGAGATGAATGCACAGGGTTACTATTAGACGGGCGAAGTCGAAGAGAAGGGGATAGAGAAAGACCTGGGTGACCTGCATGTAATTTACGGCGCGATCTAGATGCTGAAGGCATGCGATGGAGGCGCCATATCCGCGCTCAGTCAGATCCATCCCGCCGGCTATTAATCAGCAGCTAATGCCCCCGTTGTGAGTGTAACGAGTAATGAGCGCCAATTACGTCACGTTACTGCCGGCGTGAATCATTTTCCGAGCCGGATTACCGTGCGCAAGCTTCCAGGCTTCGATCCGGATTGGGCATAGCCTTTCGGCTCTGCTCAGCTCTACAAGTTCGTCGGTCGCAGAGGAATCGCAAAAAGGCCGAAATATCGATTTTTTTTGTTGCTACTAAACTGTGTATCAAAAAAAGTGTTAAAATAAATCCAGACCTCGCAGGAAACCTTCATTTTTTCTTTCTAACAATGTGCTTTGTTAACTTGATTAAATGTTTTTGTAGATTAGAATGTACAAACTTTTTCCCAATGTTAAAAATACATCGATGGAAACAATGTTTAAATAAAAACAATATATGGAAAGTGTGAGCTGTCATACTTGGCTGAGGTAGCCAGTCATGACCTTTCCTCTAATTAGTGTGGTTATTAGTTAATGCACTTGCACATGAAAGTCAGGGCTTAAACGAAGAATTTAAACACTATTTATCGCAAGCAGTTGTGCATATGAAGTATGATCCTAAGCTTTACGGGCAAAAATAAATAAATAATTAAATTATCACGTTTACTCAACAGCCATGAAGTATATCTGTATCGTGTGGTCATCAGTACCTTGGGAGCACCTTTTATCGATTGCTGGCAACATCCAAAGTGGACGAGCGGGTCAGCTTGGATCCTAGTAGACTGGGCCGACTGTTGTTACTGAAAATCTTGGGCATTAAGCACTGGGAACTGGAAACTTCGTCATTTCAAAACTATTTTATGTAACCAACAAATTTGTGAAATAAGTGTCTTTTGTATACCTGATACTTTGATTTAGTTGTAATAAAACTTTAATTTAAAAATGATAAAAGATCGGTTATTATGGTGTCCTTTTTGTTTTCCATATTTGGAATTATATTGAAAATACGAACACGAAAAGCAAACGAAAAAAGTCGATTTTTAGAAAATCGATCTTTTAAACCTCGATTTTTTTGTGAATCGATTTATCAAATTTCGATTCGAATCGATTCAAAAATCGTTTTTTTAAGGACAGAATCGCCATCCCTATTACACTCTATACAATCGCCTGTTACAAACGTGATCACCAAAGATTCTAACATTAACTAACGATACTAAACTTATGCTACACAAATACTAAACTACGGCTTGTGAAAATCCTAGGATATACAGATTAATTTACAGATGTTAATATAATTATTTATAACACATATGATTAATAAAGAAAAATATAATATTAATATAAAAATGTGGGTTGTGATATTGTTAAAAAATTGGCACGGCGCTCGGCAAGGAAGACGCTCACTGCATTATGCAGTACCTCGGCGCTGAGTGGCAGGAAAAATGAAAACTAGGAATCTTTTTCTTTCTTCCTATTTTTAATGATCTTGGGTCTTTGCTACCATTCAGCCAATTTATATTGAATTAAGTATTTTATCAGGCTTCTCTGTATAATGTTGGGACACAACGGTGAAACAACCCAACACTTAATTAAAACCACACATACCCGAGACCGAACACGAACCGGCGACTCTTACAATGCGGGTCAAGCATAAAACTAAGAATCAGTGACATTTTCCTTCCATCTGAAAATAGGAAAATGTAAACGATGTTGTGAAAATTTAACCCTTGTCCCTCACATATGTCGGCAACGGGAATCGAGCACTTGGTCACGCTCCTTGATAATTAAATCTATATTAGATATATGTGTGGATCTGTAGTATTAAGTGTGACTAGCACTCACTCCTGCTTAATTAGGGTGATTGTTCTTACAGTATATGATACTTTTCTTTGTTGTTAAAACTATTAAAAGAATAATGTCACAGTTGTGCTTATTATTATGAATTGTTAGTTAATATGGGGTATACATAACTCATCTCGCAAATTAGTAATTCTTTACAAAATATATCCGTAATTTTTGTAACGTCTACTGTAAAGAGTTCGCTGTTCATCATTAACAGTGAATAAGTTTATTTTATCTATTATTTTCAAATAGCTTATGGCTAACACAAACACGGTTACATTCTGATAGATTTAGCTATACTTTTATCATTACAATTAATGTATTATCTCAGTTGAATATTGGTATATTGTTGCGGCCAGTGCTTGCTGCTAGTTCGTTGTCTACTTATGACCATAGCAATTTAACTGCTATGGAGCACACGCTCCGGTGGCAATTCCCTAAGTCATCTAATTACTCCTTTTTATTTTATTTTTTATTATCTTATATAGTTAAGTATATTTTCAATTTGACTACTGACTATGCCAAAATTGGTCCTATAAAACAAGATTTAGCTTATAATAACAGTTTCTGAAATCTATCCTATGAAGTCTAACATTCAAATAAAATGTCGAAGAAAGACTTCATTCTTATATTATAACTTTTCTTAATTATATGACAGTAAATGCACAAAATACACTTAAAATTTTTGAGTACGTATACTTTGCGAAAAAACTTTCCCCACATCATCACATCATTTTTGAGTCAGTCCAGCATCCATTGGAAATATTTTGTTATGGATTGGTAACCAGAACTAAGTAATTGATTAACTTAAAATCTTCTTAAATATACGACGCACAGATTGTCGACTGGCGGTTAACACACGGAGCAAAACTGGTGTGTGCTGAGTTGTGACATCACGGGCTCTGATTGGTGTTTCGCCTTCCATGACTAATGGTTGCACTTATTTTATTAAAAATATGTTTTTTAACTCTTATAAAATAAATGAAGTTGATTTTAGGGACCTTACATCTTACTCTGCCATTTTCAACTAAAGTTTCAAAGTTTTTAGTGTCTAGAATCCTATTGTACAGATAAATACAGAATGTCTCGCAGGTTTGATTATTAGAAATTGAACCGTGATATAAGGTTGCATCACACTGACGTATCGTGCAAACAATAATTTATAAGTGATTAGGAGAATCCAGAATGTTATATGGAGCCTGGTGGGTGACCGGTTAAAGCTCGGATCTAGCTTTTGGGATGAAGCCACATCGAACTCGGATCAGCCCATCCCATCTCACAGTTATCCAAAATTACTCCAGACGAGTGCCGGCATGCAAGGCGTGCACAGCACGTCCAGGGGAGTGGCGAATTTATGGAGTGGCGACTTTTTTTTTTTTTTTTAGCTCAACTGCTGCTTCAGGGGGCTACAATTGGTGTGGCGGTGACACTCGGGGCGGCAAAATAAAGTCCGAAGGGGCGGATATTTCAATTTTTTTTTGACCCGTTTCGGAAAATTCCTAGATCCGCCACTGGCTGTAGTTAGACGGGGCGACACAATCGGTATTGCACAAGGGCGTTCAAAAGCTAGCGGCGGGCCTTAGTGCCGGTATGGTTCAATTAGAAGGGCATGGCCAAATTCCATCCCTTTTTGTGTCCCCAATCCTTTTCCGTCCTTGACGTTGACGAGATGTAAAGCCCTAAAACAGGATATTTACGTGAAAGGCCGATAATTAAAATATGCATTAATTAAGTACGTTATGAGGATGAAGTACTTAAACCTTTGGGTAAGAAACACAGATCGCAGGATCAAATGTTTCGGATGAGTCACATTTCATCTCAGGGTCAGAATTTGGGTTCTGACAATCCTTGCTTCGTCGTCGAACATGAAAGTCACTCACCTAAACTGCATGTGTTTCACGTTGTTACTGTAAGCAAAATTAATGGACATTTCTATTGTATGAAGAAAACAGTAATTGGAATTTCTTATCTGGACCCTACCCTATCCTAATTCCTATCCTGCCCCATGTCTGTGTCTTCAACAGCGGCGAAGTCGAATTGTTGCAACTGTGAATAGTTGGGTACAAGTTAATGCGCGTATGACAAGAAATGGACTACCGTTTTGACGTTTATCGCGCAAGTGCAATTCATTGCGAACTGTCCACTGTTAAACTTGAAATAATAAGTGCATCGTAAACGTAATTAACTTGCTGCTCTAATTTACTAAGGCAAACTTTAGGATATCACATTAAACGCTGCTACGGCGTGTTTTATGGCTTAGCCCTATCACCACCTCTCAGTTCGCTAAGTTTTCATAATTACTACAGTCGCCGAAACATACCCTCAAATTAAGCGGAAGGTATTACTACTCAATCACCAAAGAAAATACACAGTTCTAATCGGACACGTTAGTTTTAATACTTCTCTCCTTCAATCACGCCATTACATGTTTTGTTTTACTTCAATTCGGTAAATTATTATAGCTTGCATATTCTAACAATATTAACTAACGTCACATTACATTTGCCTCGCTCGTTCGGCCAATTGTTGAACCATAGATACCATATATACATTCTCAAAGACTAAACTAACCATGGAGGAAGCAATATATAGAGACGAAGCAAGGGACCTTCACCACGCACTGGAGTGAAACCGGGTAGAGAGAAGTGGGGTGGGGAGGCCGCCATATTGCTCGGCCTACGGTGAAAAGGCACAAAAACCTCAAGGGAATCATAAGACAACCGTGGCATCGCAATTTGATGATGGATTATTATGTAACTCGACGAGATAGATCAAAATGGAGAATAAAAGTTTTTGATATCGCGCTTAGTTCTCGAGATATACTGTCTCAAACGTGAGGAGTTTCGGGTTGAAATTCAGAAGAAAAATTTCCCTAAGGTAAAATTTGATGATATATTCTTATGTAACACGACGAGATAACTCGAAAGTGAAGAATATATATTTTCGATATCTCGCTTAGTTCACGAGATATGTTGTCTCCAAATTGGGGAGGTTAGGTTAGGTTAAGTCAATGTTTGGAACTTTTTTTAAAAGAACCCTTTAAAAGACCTCATATCTTCTGAGCATACTAAGAAGATATTGTACTGTAAGTGGCCTATGTAACTTTGCTAGCAACATCAGGGGATTTATCTTCTTACTATACATCAAAAGTCAGAAGCTTAGATGGGAGTAGTTTACATCGCGAAAGACATTGTGTCACTAACATAGTTCTCATGAAATTAGTAACGACTAATAATAAATAAACGGTTTTTACCCTTCTGGTACACGCCGCATTTCAACCTACCCACATTTCCATTAATATTGCCGCTACAAAATCGAACTGTGTAGACAGATCTAAACACACGAAATGCATCGTGAACTACATTTCGGGTAACAGCAACGTTTGCTTCATCAAGTTTAGTAGTTCACACAGCACAAATTATCACAATTAATTTCATCGTACATTTTCAGTGTAAACTTAAACTGGACTAAGGTGTGCACATTCACTGTATCGCGATGTAAACTTGACGCGTTTAAATTAGACTTTTAATACTTGTTTACAATAAGGCTAGCATTTTAGGTGCAACGATATCATCCTATTGAGAGCAATGAATAAATTTATAGCGAAAGGCTCTAATCTTGCAGTTATCTATCAAGTACTTCAAGACCAATAATTACAATGTGATTTAGTTACGAAACGTTATTCCAGGTTGTTTCCTATCTTGTCTGTTTGTGCAACCGTATGCAACACAACTTGACATTATAAAAAAACTTTGAAATATTAGAAAATGAAATATTCACTGCAGCATACACAGTGCAAACAGCCCAATGTTTTGGGGGTGATTCCTATGGCCGCCAGTGGCCGCCGCGCATGTCCGCCGTGCATGCGCAGTAGGAGACGAGTTTTTATATGAGGTTTCACCGATTTGGCGTTATTTCGTCTCCATATATTCCTTCCTCCACGAGACTAACGCTACCACATCGCTGTCTGTGGAAACCTGCGATATACAGTTTCTCTCGGAGTTGAGAATTTATAAAATGGTCTCGGGTAGTGTTGCCCAAAATCGGTCTTGGTCTTGCAGTCTTGGTCTTGGTCTTGCATTTTTGCAAGACCAAGACCAAGACTGGCCAAGTCTCGTCTTGTTCTTGTATTTGGGCAACACTAGTGTTGCCCAAAATCGGTCTTGGTCTTGCAGTCTTGGTCTTGGTCTTGCATTTTTGCAAGACCAAGACCAAGACCAGATGTATTGATGCAAGACCAAGACTGGCCAAGTCTCGTCTTGTTCTTGCATTTGGGCAACACTAGTCTCGGACGACTAGCCAAGTTAACGGAGTGTTGTCACACCATATTTCGGCGATCACACCACTGTCGCCATATGTTCACCATACGACGGCGGACAGTGAATGTGACCGCCGAAATATGGTGTTACAACAGTTCGTTAACTTGGCTAGTTACCCGATAGCATTTTATAAATAATAATATAGTAATAATGATAATAATAAAACCAACAGCAAAAAACTGGCAGAGGTGGTCACACCATGTCGAATGTACGAGGGGCAGTCAAAAAGTTCCCGAAATTCTGTCGTAGTGTAGGCATTTGTGATGTGACCGTTCTGAACAGGTCATAAAAGGCATTGTGACTGCAGTGTAGCCGAAGGTAGGTGTGTATGGTAATCAGTTGGCGCGATGTCACAGTTTGAGTGAAGGGCGAACATCAAGTTCATGTGCAGATTAGGGAAATCTGCTTCAGAGACTTTGTTCAGCCTTACAAACAGTTTACGGTGACGATTCGTTAAAGAAAACAACCGTTTGCGAGTGGTTCTCAAGATTTAATGGTGGACAGGAATCGCTGGAAGACGAGAGTCGCAGTTGGAGACCTTCAACCTCCAGAAACGATGCAATGGTCGAGCAAGTGAAACAGTTAATCAGATCAGACCGAAAAATGACCATCGACGAGTTGGTACAAGAAGTGGGGATCTCTCATGGACGATCGACTTGCTGTACTTCGGAAGATACGGAAACAGGATTTTCATCGTTGTTTCCAGCAATGGCAGGAGCGGTGGAGCAAGTGTGTGGGTTCAGAAGGAGCCTACTTTGGAGGAGATTAAGTAAATGTGTTTATGTTTTGTTAGTAAAGAGTTACAATGAAGTTCCGGGAACTTTTTGACTGCCCCTCGTATACGGTAAGCTTTGATCTTTCGTCTATCCAATAATGTGTCGCACGTATTGGTAAATAAAAATGCAAAATCTACTCCATTTCTTTTTGAATAACTGTATTTTTTCAGCACCACTCCGACGTTCAATTGAGACAGTGTATTTGAAAAGTCGCTCGAAGTTGTATCATTCTGACATCGTACACTCCGCCAAGTCAATCCGAATCTCGCGTATTTTGTCCGTATAACTGTAAGAAGGAGAAATGTCCTCCCGGTGTGGTATTCCCGCAGGCATTGTTTGAGGATTTGCTTTGCAGATTTGTGTGGCGAGCACATTGCGGAGATGTCGTGAGGGGTGTTAACCAGCCGCGTGGGAGTGGTCACACCTGCAGAGGAGGAGGAAGAGTGCCGAGCGCCGTAAATCCAAGCCCCGCAGATTAAAACCGAATCGGCGCTAAATTGGACACCGCTGGGCCGGAAGGCTTTTTTTATTCCGGGCTGGAGAGGCCTGTCGCCGGAATTTGTGGCCAGTTTTATTATGCAAATTTGTTCGCGGTTTAATTTTCTTCCTTTTTCATTCGCCTTTGTTCCCACCTGGCTGTAGGTCTCGCCTCTGATCACCATACGGGATGTATGGCCCGCCTTATCCCACAGTACACGCGCTCTGAGTGACTTTCCTATTTATGTTATTTCTTAGCGCAACATTTATCAGTGAACGTACTTAAGGCCTAAGAGATATTATATAAAAGTGTTTCTCAACCTGTGGTCTGCGAAGACAGAACATGATCTGACAGAATATTAGAAATTTAATTTTATCTGAATTAAAGGCATTATAACAAAAAATAAATTCCTAAAACTAGACAAAGTGCTCATAACGTATAAACGTATATAAACTACACTGAAGAGCCAAAGAAACTGGTAAACCTGCCTAATATCGTGTATGGACTCGACTGATGTCTGAAGTAGTGCTGGAGGGAATTGACACCATGCATCCTGCAGGGCTGTCCACAAATCCGTAAGAGTAAGTGGGGGTGGAGATCTCTTCTGAACGGCACGTTGCAAGGCATCCCAGATATGCTCAATAATGTTCATGTCTGGGGAGTTTGGTGGACAGCGGAGGTGTTTAAACTCAGTATTGTGTTCCTGGAGCCACTCTGTAGCAATTCTGAACGTGTGGGGTGTCGCATTGTCCTACTGGAATTGCCAAAGTCCGTCGGAATGCACAATGGACATGAATGGATGCAGGAGATCAGCCAGGATGCGTACGTACGTGTCACCTTTCAGAGTCGTATCTAGACGTATCAGGGATCCCATGTCACTCCAACTGCACACGCCCTACACCATTACAGAGCCTCCACCAGCTTGAACAGTCCCCTGCTGACATGCAGCGTCCATGAATTCATGAGGTTGTCTCCATACCCGTACACGTCCATCCGATAGATACAATTGGATAGGAGACTCATCAGACCAGGGAGCATGTTTCCAATCATCAACAGTCCAATGTCAGTGTTGACGGGCCCAGGCGAGGCGTAAAACTTTGTGTCGTGCTCTCAGCAAGGGTACACGAGTGGGCCTTCGGCTTCGAATGCCCATATCGCTGATGTTTCTTTGAATGGTTCGCACGCTGACACTTGTTGATGGCCCAGCATTGAAATCCTCAGCAATTTGTGGAAGGGTTGCACTTCTGTCACGCTGAATGATTCTCTGCAGTCGCCGTTGGTCCTGTAATTGCAGGATCTTTTTTCGGCCGCAGCGATGTCGGGGATTTTATGTTTTACCGGATTCCCGATATTCACAGTGCACTCGTGAAATAGTCTTACGGGAAAATCCCCACCTCATCGCTACCTCGGAGATGCTGTGTCCCATCTCTCGTGCGCCGACTACATCACCACGTTTAAATTAACTTAAATCGTGATAACCTGGCATTGTAGCAGCAGTAACCGATCTAACGTCTGCGCCAGACACCTGTTGTATTATATAGGCGTTGCCGACCGCAGCGTCGTACTCTGAGTGTTTACATATCTCTGTGTTTGCATACGCATGCCTATACCAGTTTCTTTGGCTGTTCAGTGTATAAGCCAAACTTACTAAAGGTTTGAATATTTCAACTATCACCAAAAATTTTGTATTTCCAGGAAATGACTTCATTGTTACTATAATGGCCAGTAACGTTTCCAGTCAGCGTTCTTTGAGGATTAAGTTAACGTTTTATGGGGGTCTTATTGTGGATGTAAGTCTTACGGGGCCGTGGTTCCCGCCTTTTGTATGTATGTTCGCTTGGGCCAATTGGGACCACCCTTAAGCCTTCGTTGGCTTGAATGTGTACACATCCGTGTTTCAGCTAGGGTTGTTAGCATAGAGGGGACCTACAGTTTTATAACTTAGAATCGGAACTACGGAAGCATTATGGCGTACTTCACATTTCACAACAAGCTGTGCCAGAGGTGAAGGTCGGATTAAGGATTCGAACCGAGAACCTCTCGACTCGACTCAGATGCTTTAACAACTGAGCCAGACCGCCGTAGTTCGTGCCTGTTACAATTGGAACGGTTGGTTAATATTGTACACATACAGTTGGTAAAAAATTAGGTCCATATAAATTAGTGGTCCGTAGAATTGTCTTTAACATTTTACTGGTCGTGGACGGGAAAATGGTTGAGAAATGTTGTGCTACAGGGACTAACCGAGCGTGATATGTGAGCAATAAAGCTCTCTGTCCATGCATTCGGGTTAACGTTGGTTCGAATCTCCGTCTGACCATCCAGATTTCGGTTTTCCATGGTTTCCCGAAATTACCCTAGGGGAATGCCGGAACGGTTCCTTTTCTTGTCCCCAGTCTTTTCCGGCCTGCAATGACCTCAACACTGACGAGGCATAAAGATATGAGAAATATGTACATATTAGGTATATGCCGGTAGACAGCGTCTTGTGTCTGATAAATACATCTTGCAATTAAAACACAGTAATAGTAAAAAATGTCATTATGGTTATCTGATATATCTAATTAGCAGGCAGATCGCAACAACTACTCAAAAAGATTGTAACCCAACAAATTGTAACGCTCAAACACCTATTTAAAACCAAGCATACCCGAGGCAGCCATCACGCTAGCCTAGCCGGCAATTTCTATTTCAGTTTGAGATTCTAACTGTCCAATAGAACAACAGACCAGGAAGCATGCGGGTCGGCGTATTTGAATTTTGTCAAACTGCTTCATGTTGATTTTACTGAATCCACTAAAAATGTTAAAAAAACGTGGGTCCAAACTTCAGTGTTAATATTTACATATTGAGAAACTGTAGTTTGCATGTACACTACGGAGCAGGTATACACGATGTATCGTTCTGGTTTCGGTACCAAACATGACACAACTGATATAGTCATCTGTTTTAACGCTGGCAGTTAAAAGAGGAAATTGGGCTATACTTGAGCTGTTCGCATGTTGTTTATGGTCGTTGATGAATTAAGAGTTCCGAAAGGGTAACGAGCATTTCATTTAAAAACCATTAATTAAGAGAATTTTTTTTTTTGTTCCTTTTGTGTGTGTCCCTCTTTCGCTGTGTGTCCCTCTTTCGCTGTGTGTCGGTCTCTCTCTCTCTCTGTGCCTGTTTTATCTGCCTTTACAATTTATCGAAGGTTCAGAAAACATTCTCTTTTTGCCGCTGGCGTCAGGATTAACAGAGTCTAAACATACATTTAGTAATTAATCGGCACCAATTTGTTCTGTGTCCGTGTTATTCGCGTGAAGCGATACATATGGAATATACTGTGTGCGTTCCAAGTGCAGTGTGTAAAAGTAGATCCCATCCAGCGAGGTAAACTAAGTTTTTTCGGAAATCGTTGTTGCATTTTCCAGACGTCACTTTACGGAAAATACCTGTTGAATTTCAAAGGTATTTCAATATCTGGTGTCCTTTTGAGTTTTTGTGACTACTTATGGATCCAAGGTGTCCCTTTACAGCTTTCTGAATATGCTAATTGCCCCAAATTTAAAGATATGCGGGATTTGTTAGAGGAGGGAACATCTGAAGGAAAGAACTGGAGAGGAAGACAAAGATTGAAATATATGAAGCAGACAATTCAGGACGTAGGTCGTAATATGTTTGTTCAGATGAGAAAATTATCTGAATATTTTTTTACTAGATATTTCTCATATCTCTTCATTTATTTTTGTGTGCACCAAAATTACGTCATTACGTTTTTTTCCAACAATAATTATCGGTTTTAAGTGAAATTTCGTAGTTATGGCACGAATTATGCGGTGTTTGAGGATTTTCTACCCGAGAGAGTACTTAGATTTTCAGATATATTATTTACGTAATTTGACATAAACAGATGTTATAAAAATTCAGATGTTTGGATAAAGATGAACGATAGTTGCGTTTGACAAACTTTAAAACAGTTGAAAGTACTCTGGTAACAGCAGTAATGATGAAAGGCAGGGAAGGAATGTCATCACCTCCGGTACTATGGAGAAGGTTGCGTGATTAGTGGCCCGTTCCGTCCATTTCACCTTCCCTAATAGGTTTCCTCTTCTGTACTTATTGGATAGTAGATTGAAGGGCTGCTAGATTTATCTTTGGAAATCACCACAGAACACATTCGGTAACTAATGTGATTTATTTATTTATCTTATGGCCATACACAAAATCAATAATACAATGTAACATTAAATTATAATTAAAATTCAAAGTCAACATGGTGCAGCCAATCTAGAGAGCTGGAGTGAATTTCGTTGGAAGATAGAAGGGTAATGAAGAGAGTCATGGAAGTGTACAAGGCGTATATTGGTGATAAGGCATGGAAAGATATTGGTGGGAGGATTAAGAGAGGTGCGTGGAATGGTAAGGATGACCATGTTCACAAGATGGCACTTGATTTCAGGCATAAGGGTTTCGGAAATTTTTCTTTCGTAGGGACGAGAATGATGAATAATTTACCAAAAACACTGAAAAAATTTGAGCTCTAAATTAGTAGAGCGCAAAAGTTGGTGGGAAGAGGAAAGGAGAAAGATGGGAGTGTAGGGAGATTGCCACAGGAGCGTGCGCTCCATCGCAATTATATCAGACTGTTTTTTGCGTATCGTCACGGGTCTAGAATAGTTCCAGTTTTTAGGACGAAAGATTATGACATGTATACAGAAGAAGTCCTATTATCCGAAGTAAACGGGACTGGGGCCACCTAGGATAACCGGAGGTCACGGAAAGAGGTTACAATGAATCAAAAAACGTATTGAAACTGAAATAATACAATTTATTTATGGTGTAAAACTAATTTGTGAAGCAATGAAGTTGTTTTTGTACATTAATTACGATCACTTGCCAAAAGTCTTTAATTGTCGTCTGTGTCATACGCATACAACAGCAAAGGGTCGACCTAATAACAGCCAGTAGACGTGACTCATACTCGACACAGCAACAGGCGATACACGCAAGCGCTACAGTACCACGCTTAATATCGTACACACTCTAGTTGGAAAAATATTCCATATCTTGATAAAAGCTCCCTATCACATTTCAAAAATTTGCCTCGGTTAACCCGGCGGCTTGGATAGTCGGAACTCGGATAACCGGACTTTTACTGTACTTGATTTGACCAAATATAAACTTGATCTGTGTTTCAAGGTGAATAAAATATCTAGAGCTTGAAGAACAGAGAAGCATTAATAGAGGTAGGTATTACACACCGACAGTGTAGTTGCTTAAATACAAACTTGACTTTTATTTGACCCTTGAAGGTCACTCTGCAAAATTTAAAAATCTCTATTTGCTTCGAAACCATCACGTTGTTTTTTTTATTAAGACTGGGAAAACATTCATAATCATTGGTCATAGTATCTGTAACAAACAGAGAACTTAATACACATTCCATATTATTAAACAGTTGAGCAACTCCTAAGAAATGAATTGCCAGAATAGTTGATTCAACGACATATTTGGTCTGATGTCCACTTAAAATAACCTAATAACTCACGTACAGCGAACATGAATAAAGACCATTAACGAAAGTGGTCAGTAAAATACCTGAAAAGCATATAAACCGTAATGCATAAACTTTGGTCAAGCAACAACATTAGTGGAAATTTTAATTAAATTGAAATTTATCTTAAGCAGGAAAGACAATTGAAATTCGTGGTTACAGTAGAGACCATGAGTAATTTAATTTTTTTTAAAGTTTTTTTCTTTTTAAAGTTGCTTTCATTAGCAACATTTTACTGAAAATCGGATCCGCAAAATTTATCAATACTTTTTTAACTATGAAACGCTACGAAAATCAAACTTAATGAATGTATTATGGCAATTAATTTGGTAGCAGTTGCGTTTCTATTACATTGTGGATGTAACCACAAATGTCTTCTAATAGTATCTCTGATCGCTGTTTTTGTGAGCGAAGGCTGACGCGTGAAACCGTTCTCCAGCCAATAGCTATCGAGGTGAATGAATGAGTGACCTTAGGAAATTATATAGTAGATATATATTTAAAACATCCCAGAAAAATCTCACTTCATTGAGGATCTCACTCCGGTCGTCTAGACGAGGAAAGAGCGGGCCTGACATTCGGTAGGACGCGGGTTCAAATCACCGTCCGGCCATACAGATTTGGTTTTTCCATGCTTCCCCGAAATCACTCAAGGCGGGTTCCTTCAAAAGACCACGGCTGAATTCCTTCCACTACTTTCTTCCCAATCCCCTCGCGCTCCTGATCACCATTTCGTCCATGAGGCGTAAAGCCCAATAAAAGCGAAAAGAGCTTTGCGTCCTGCAGTAACAGCGTTGTCGAACAGGCACAAGTTACGTTTTGTTCGTAGTATATAGGGCACCTAACGGTAACGTTTTACGACCCATCATAACAATTTTCCACTATCTTGAAAGTTTATAGCTAATTTTTTTATTACACGTTTGTGAGTGTTTACAGTCAATATATTACTAACTTTTTTCTATGATAAAGTTTCTCTTAATTGAAGCAGCATCTCATATCGTGGTTTCCACTCCTAAGGAGATTAACACAGAAATTTATACTTGCTTTACAACAACAAATCCAAGTTCACTACTTTTCTTTCCTGTGGCGTTTTATGGCCAAGACATGTTTGGCAGAGATAGCCATCAATGAGCTACGGTGGTTAAGAGATATTCTACCACGAGGCAAATATTAGTAATCGCTGAGCCATTGGTACAGATGCAAATTGGCCAGTTCCTTTCAACCTAGTTCCGGTGCTTTAATAACTGCGATTAGGGCGTTTGAAGTGCGTTACTGTTATGCGTGCTGGGTGTATCGAGATGAAAGGAGTTAGAGAGCGCAACTCGCTGCCCGTATATCGTCCCATGTTTTTACTCTCTACGCTCTATGGAGAGGTTTATTAATTGTTCCAGTCTAGTGATTAGGAATTTGCCACCATCACTTCCGTACCTTGGTGGGCAGCTATGAGACGATAAAAATTTCTTCCATTTCCATGTTTATCACTTAAAAATTGCAAAACAAAAGTGTCTGTATTAACACTGTATTATAGTTTGAATGGTCATACCGTCTCTCAGCAGCCGTCAAGGTTATATAGATCAGGTTTCTCTTTAAGTTGTTAAATTGTGGGCTTACTGTTCAGTGACGGCAATGTCTATAGAGCTAGGAGAGGATTGGAGGCAAAGAACGCCTAGAAAATCACTGAGGATTGATTCATCGCATCTCGAGTGATTTTGGAAATCCATGGCTTTATGGTTCGTCGAGGTTATTAGAGGCAGAAAAGGACTGGGTAGAAGGAATTGGGAAGAATTCAGCCATGGACTTTTTGGAGAAACCATCCCGGTATTCGCCTGTGGTGAAGTCACGAAAAAAGCCCTGACGGGGTATCGAACCAGCGTTCTCCCTAACACAGACCGGAGCATTACCGTTCCTCAGAGGGAACAGAAAAAGTATGTGTAACCGTTCATGTGACATTGTATCAGTACAGTCATATGTCTTCTACATTACAGTTTTTTATACTCAAGAAGACGGCAATATTGAAGTGACGTAACGCCATGTAAACGTAACGGTTTTCAAATTGGGTTCAAAGTACATATTAAAAGACAGTTACAAGCGTTGAATTTCGCGTTTGGGCTCATTCATTTACCTTTTAACTGAGGATCACAACTCATTGTTTTCTTTCAGAACGGACGGAGTTACAGTTTTTTAATGATATTATTTTTTCAGCTGCATTAAACATTTGACTGTTAAAATACACCACATGTGTCCTACAAATCGACACGCATTGGTTTTAAGTTGTTGATTCGTCTGTGTGATGATGGCGTCATGACTGTGTTGATCACAGTTGCTACGGTAATCCCCTTTTTTCACCGACATCGGCCCTTAGACTCATCCTCCAAACCTTCATGCGTTTCTGTTTGGTAACCATTTATGTAAATTCATTTAATGACTCCATGGGTACCGTCACCTTTTTTTGGGCACCCTTCAGAAATTCCTTAATGCATATAGTGATAAGCTATTCGGAACGTTATTGATAGAAGATTACAGTTAATTAATTACTCAGTCCGTGGATTTACAGGTTTTGTCAGCGTAGCCTTTCAACCAACCCCCCCCCCCCCCTGGACCGAGTCACGTAGTTTGTGCACGGCCCCTTTGTTCGAAAGTATAAATGTTTATAGACTATGCAGGGACAGACTTGATAGACGATCTTACAGCTTGAAATTGGATATGGACTTTCTGAAAGTTTCTGCAGAATGAAGTCGACCGACTCTGAAACGTTATTACAGCAGATTGGTCCGAAGATTTCAAAACGCCAGTATTTTCTCTATCCCTTGGTGCAAATTTATCCCGCAAAAATAACATGTCTTGAAAACCAAACCACGTCGATTTAAATATGACATCAGGTACAGTGTTTTAAATGAATTTTCCTGTTTAGGGACGTTCAAGCCTGAAGGATCCCAACTGAGATTCCTTTTACGTGTCTTTTTAGTCACATTTCTTAATATCACTAATTTCGTTCCAGACATCATGTTTTCGTATTTTATTATTGGAATAATTAGGAATAGGGTTGGTTATATAATTCTGTTAATTTTAAGGAATCCGAGATAGACCGCTTCATGTTCCATGCAAAACAACAAAAGCGTTCTTCTTGACGTACACACTAAACGTGTGGTCCGCATTTTGCTTTGATGTACCGCCCCCCGAACGAAACCGAGCGCAGGCAAACGAATGCAGTGAACTTATGCGTTCGCTCATGTGCGGTCTTATGCGTTCGCCTAGTGTGTACCCACCCTTACAGACACAGGGGTTGAAATTAGGTAGGAGCTGGGTATTTACAATAGCGTAAGAGTGTTGGGACATCGTTGGAGAAAGTGTGAATACGTGTAGTTCAGAGGAGACTATGTTGACAAATATACCGCAGCTTTTCTTTTAATCGGTGTGTGGTCACGAAATAACCATTGTAACACCAGAGACTTCCTCAAAGTGTAGTTTCAATGCTGTTCTTGTTGCTTGCAAGATTCGCCTCGGCCACTCAAATCCAGTATCGATAGATTACTTTCAAAGTGTTAAACAGGAACACGTCTCTCGTTATAGCGACTTTCACGTTGTTGAGTCCGTGCAGTCGCTGTGTTGATAGTTGACGTGGATGGGCTAAGTGGTCGAAATCCCAGGCCCGCCGCTGCCATGTGGGGCGCGCAAATTCGCGCTAATTAGGAGAGACAATAATTAGTCGAGCCGGGACACACGGGGCTAATTGCTGTAGCTGGGGAGAGAGCGCCCGCTGGCTCGCGGGTCCTGGTGGACCACCAGAGTACACTAACAACGTCTCCTTGCTCAAGAATGCATTATAGCTCCTCACTGTGGTTAAGGTTGGCTTCATGTATCCAAGTTCACTACTGAAATTTTACTAGCGAATTTGAAACATGTAACGTTTATTTACTTGCAATGACAGTATCCCGCAGTCCACTAAGGTAACATGGTTCGATTTCCGGCAGTGGAAAAAAAAAATCACTATGCATTAGTTATCTAGAACAAGACACGTAACACTGTGCAGTGTATAATCGCTAGACTATGTAGCAAGGGTTTAAGATACATACTAACAGCTGATTTTAAATGTGGTCACTAGTTTTAAACCCTTCAGTCTTCTTTCATCCCTCTACACAATACGATAGCGATGCTACACTTGTGGCCATTTCATTATGGTCCTTCTATATACATACAGTAATTCACCGGAAAGAAACTAATCTAAAGTTTATGTATTACTGGCTTAGACTAAGTCATAAACTAGCGTAAGATCTGCGTTAGCGCAAAAAACAAAACAAATCTTCTGTGTATTGATATTCAGAACAGTTATACCTTGCAAAGCGGAAAATCTACCCCATTAGACACTAAATGTGAATATTGTTCCACATCACAGTTGTCTCAAATCTGCTGTTAGCTCTGATGTCATTGTTTCGAAACTTTTTTTCTTTTTTTTCAGTTCATTTAAGTGTCCTTCTGTCGCTGAAAAAATATTGAGAAAGGAAACTAGGAAAAATAATTGTGCTGCATGTATATAAAAATAAATTGATTGCAAATAAATGATATTACTTATAGGTATCAATTAAGAACGCGATAATTTTCTTTCCGATCATTAACTTTTTTTAGGAAATTTGCATTGGCTGATCAACTTTCATCATTTCAAAGGCATGTTGATAAAAAAAGTCATGCTGCTGTCGTAACTTTGATCACCTGGTGTTTTTTGTACAATACAAAGGGTTTTGAGATGAAGTCAGGACTTCTATCGAAGTTATTCACGAGCACAATTTTACCTCCTAATATACAGTCAACGCAAAGCCAAGAATGGCGCAAATGCAATGAGAAACTTCAGTGCAGTCACAACCTTCAAAATAAGTAAAATTACCGATGATAAATATCAGTTTCAAGTCTGAATAATACAATGCCGTTGGTACTTATCCCACCAAGTATTTCTAAGAAATAACTTCCCTTTAAATGGATATTAATCTTCACTTTCGTCTAAATTTATATGCTCTTCGGCATGTATTCGAAGCCCCATCAAAATCTGACAAGCATTTTTTGGTGAATTGCGTTCAACGAAGCGAGCAGGCAGACAGATAGCTTCCCGATAGCGCATAAATATAAAATATATGTTGTTTTATCCCCGGGATGCTTGACTGCGTAATGTTTGAAACTCTATGAAAAACTATCTGGTTGATTTTGCGTGAATCGCGCTTAACGAAACAGAATTTGGTTCTCGCAGTCAAAGTAATTACTGCGATATCGCACTCCTAACTGTCATTCGGGAGGATGGGGGTTCAAATCCCTGTCCGGCTATCCTGACTTCGGTTTTCCTCAGTCATTCCAGACGAATACCGCGAGGGTTCATTTCAAAGGCTAGGGCAGAAATTCCTTCCCACTCCTCCTCCTTAAGTTAGTTTGGCTGAGAAGGGTCTCCGAGACCCTCCAGCAGCCCGCCTCTCAGGCTTCACCTGGAAGGAATTAAATTAAAAAAAAAATGGAAAAAAAGCTGGAGTACTTCGCTCGCCTACCTGGCAATCGGGAGGACGGGAAGTTCAAATCCTGACAGGTTTTCTGTAGTCACTCCAGGTGAATGTTCGGATGGTTTCTTTTATAGCCTACAGCCGACTTCCTTCACATTCCCTCCCGTTAAGTTAGGTCTCAGTGACCTTATACCAGCCTCACCTGGGAGGAATGAGATTTGTAAGCAGGAGTACTTTAATTATGTAGATTAATAATTAGAAACATAATTGAGGGGACATGAAATCTTTGATGAATAATATTTTCGTTTCTAGTTTAATTTTTCTGGTCCGAGGGTGTGTGATACGATACTTTCTTTCCTTTCTTGTGTTTTATCGGATCTGAAAGCGCTTTCATATTTCGGCCGTCGACTGATCTAAGCCTTGGATACCTCGACTCAACAGGAGGTATCCAGGTGTATCTGAGGGCAAGAGACCATCATGAACGCTGTTCCAGAAAACTCATTCCATGGATCACGGAGTACCTCCACTACTTTGTCGCTACGTTCGTAGTGCGGAGTAATTGCTTTATATGAATGATGTGTCTGATGTAAGAATTGTAAAACCGATAAATAGTAGATGGAATCTAAATGGATAAGCGCGTGTTTCGTTAAAACTATGAAACAATCTGTCCTTTGGAACACTTTGTTAGCTCATTTTTCGATTGTCTCGGTTGACAGTTGGCACTTCCTTCCTGAAAATAAATGTCAGTTTCGGCGAAAGTAGGAGGTATTCTGGTCCCCTGATTACTTGAAATTGACTTTGATTTGTCGGCCCACTCACAGAGAATTAAAGAGAGCTTTGTGGGACTACATTTTTTTTACTGTCTCTCTTTTCGGGTTGTTTGATAAATTATCAATTTCTTTGTATGTTACTCCACATTAAATTTACAGTTAAGTCGTCCGTTACGTCGTTTATGTGGTTTAATCTTTGTTTTATTCTGTAGTTCATGCCTTTTTTATCCATTGCATTTATAAATTAACGAACACTATCGTCTCAGAAAGTGACACCCAGTTTCTGTTGTGCAGAAATATTCTGTAAGTATCTTCATCTACTACGTCCACAAAGTTTTTTTATCGTGCTTGATCGGTACCTTTGTTTCCGGTCTTCCTCTTATCAACACTTCTGAGAACTTCTGTGCTTGGATTTCTGGTGTCAGAAACTCTGGGAGAGAACAAAATACTAAAAGGGATACTGTTCGTGATTTTTCTGGAGAGCTTGTGCGAAGGTTATCGATGAATTCTATACTGGTCTGTGGAATGTTAGTGGTAAATTCCAAATAAGGGAAGTAATGCAGATTCGCCATGTCTAGTTGAATGGCAAAGGGTATATGTCCTAAAGATATCGGCCTTATACAGGGCGTTCGCCGGGAAACGCTACCCTCCCAGTCTGTTGCCGTCGGCAACTTGCTGGGATAGTGGAGCCAGCAACTCCCGTCACACGGCGCCGTGAATCACCGCACTGTTTAACACCTCCGCTGCCCCAACAGTGTTGTGAATAAACGTTTCTTTGCGGTTTGGCTGGTCTGGGGCTTCATACTCTTACTAATCTGTACCGTGTTTGAGTGTTGGTAAAATTATGGTACGTTACAGTTTGCAACAAAGAATATTTCTCTACGATACATATGTAAAGAAGAAGTCGTTTAAAAAGTGTCGCAGTAAATTTCGTCGCGAATATCCTGGCGCTTTACTGCTAAATCAACAATTCTGCGTCTGGTTAAAAAAGTAAGAGAAACGGGTTGATTTTTTAACAAAAAGAGACTGTCGGTCAACCGTATTCTCACAGAGGAGAAAATTAATTGACGATATCGCTTTTCGACTAGAACAGTCACCCAAAAAATCATTAAGTCAGTTAGGGCAGCAGGCAGGCGTATCTAAGACGTCAGCTTGGAAAGTAACAAAGCTAGTTCACTTAAAGCCGTACAAAACAATTGTGGTGCATAAAATTACAGAAATAGACCAGGGTCCTAGGATTAGATTTTGCAACTGGTACTTGCAGGGTGTCCACGATGGCACTGTTGATCCGCAACTGACATCACATTTAAATGCTTAGCACATACAAGTTTATGAAGCGTAATTATTATGAAATAGTCCGCGGCCGACGGTCGAACAATGCCGGAAGCTGACCGCTCGCTCGCCGGGAGCAGTTTCTTCCTTGTTGCGCTAACAGTGGGTAGCGTTTCCCGGTGAACGCCCTGTACCTTCCCTATCCACGCCGCGAATGGGTGTCTTTCTTCGCTGGTAAAGGTTTCTTTGTGTTTGTAGAACACGTTACGTGGGTTATTCCACTTAAAAATGTAAATGCTGGTTCGAACCCCTTTCTGGCAATCCAGATTTCGGTTTTACATGGCTCCAGGTGAATGCTGGGACGGTACCTCCTAAAGATATCGGCCTTATACCTTTCCTACCCACACCGCGAATTCTTTCGCTCATGACTTCCACATCGACGACTCGTAAAGCCTAATTCATCTAATTGGAATGCTCCTATATAGGTGGGATTCGCATCTAGTTGATACTTGTCACCACACAGTTAAGGTCACGAGAAACTGCGTGTCATTGACCAAATTCGGCCTCTTAACAGAAGAATCTTATAAATTTGGTGGCATGACGACTCGTATGTCCGCTTAGTGGTGGTGTATTGTATTTGCTTGTCTTTTCCTTTCACTCCGTGAGCGAAAATGGTAAATCCCCGATCCCTGTTGCAGGCACTGTACCTGTTTTCCTGTAGCAAACGGTATCATTTTTTCCCCGGAGGTTGAGTCCACACTTTCACCCGCTCTGAATAACAATGCAACCGTCCTTCTTCCGGTTCACCGTCCCATTTCTATAAGCACAGACTCACTGAGCATTCACATTTCTTTTCTCACCTTCACTTGCACATCAGGAGCCTCGTTTTCACTGTTTCGCTTCCGCCCGCCTTACCTTCACATCTTTCTCTTCGGGTCGCATCCTACAACACTTGTATTCAGATCCCGGTAGCGTCATTCAGATTCCGAATTTACCCGGTTCTGTAAAGCAGATGCATCCGTAGTTTGCTAACGCAAGTTTCAGTGCATTTCCTGAGCTCTGGCTGACACGATTTCGATGAAGTCGATGACAGATAACCTCTCATAACCTCTCATAACCTTGAATAGCTCGTATTGTTTTACCTGCTTCACTTGAGGGGTAATCTTTAAATTTCGTTAGTCTCGCTACAGATTCCTTGTAAACTCTGTATAAGTTTCAAGTATTTCCTTTGATACTTGAATTAACTGTTCCCGTAATGTTGAGTAATATACTAGCATATTCATGATATGAATAAAAATATCTGATAGTCACAAATGAAAAATAATTTTATCTTTCGGATCGTTAAATCAATCCCCTTCTGGAGGATCTCGATCCTAACTCAATCAAAAGCTCTTGAGATTTTAGTTGCAGAGAAACTCCGTTGGTTTGATTCTATGTATATTTTTCCTTTATTTCTTGTATTACTAGATCAGCGATCTGATGGTTAAGACGTGATTTGAAACTATAAAACTGGGAAACAACAAATTTATCAAAGAACAAGTACAAATGTCAAACTTCTGAATTGTCTAAGTTAACCGTCAATCAGGTACACGCTGTCTCAGAACACCGTTTCAACTTCGTCGTAAGGCCATTGGTTCAAATCGCGTACCATATAGACCTCACTTGTGTTGAAGGAGACTGAATTAGTAGTGAATGTACAACGAAAACTCTACATCGCTCATACTAACTGCCCGTTATGTCGGAGGGGTTGCCCATTTGGTGTAACACTAGCTTGTAATATAATCCTTAAATTATTGTTATATGCTGCCTTGATTTTAATATGTTTCTCCCATTTTTCGTTGGGAATAGATCAGTTTAACTTTAAAATTTAGGTTTAATTACAGTTTATTGTCAGCTATTTTATGTCCATATTGTTTATGTATATAACCAACATAGTTTCCAAATATTAGTCACATACATATTACAACTACTCACTTTAAATTTTTATTGAATTTGTGGTATGTATGGTGGTGAAAAATGAGTTCGTAACTATAAGCGTGTTTCTGCGCCTAAAGTAGGGTTGTTTTTAGCGCTACAGCTGTGTCAGCCGGAAATGTACTCTGTCGAGATGGCTCTCATTTGCATTTTATATTCTGCATTCACGCGCGTTGCTTTTATTTTTTTTCGCTGTCGTTGACACTGGAATGCTGAAAATAACGCATGTTTATTTTTCACGACTTGAAATTTATCTGCAGTTGCGGAATAGCGATTGTTGGTTTTTTGGTTCAGAAAAAAGGGAAATTCACTTTCATCGAGATTTTCGTTTTCCGTATTGACTGTGTGTGGAGTTGCGGAAGCGGTCCGTCAGATAACATTATAGTTGGTGGATTCACCTGGTGAATAGATCGGTCGCAAAGATCTACCAGTGTTGTAAGATCTGTATATGGTGAGCGGTCTCCCGAAATCATAGATAAGTGTTTGTCTTTTTTCGCTTATGTCAAGAGGTATAGTGGAGGTGACAGTTCTTCATAGATAATTTGACACATTTTTCCAAGCGGGTGCACATTCCTCTTCGTTCGATTGTTTATCTAAATGGTGAATCATTTGCGATAAAGATGAAAAGCACATTGATCTGGAATTCAAACAACCGAGTATGTGTGGAGTGATTGCCAAGAAAACAAAATGTTGAATTAGAACCTTCTAAATCTGTCACTTTTTACACACTTTTTCTTTCTTTCTTTCTTAGGAAAGTTGTCTATGGCAGAGACGAAAATAGCGGAAAATAATTATGGGAAACAAAACATTAGAAGATGTCATGGAATTTGTTTATGTTGCGAGTAGAAACATAAAAGATGGAGGAAGAAGAAGGGAATTAAAAAGTAGGTCCAATGTGAAGTTTCTGAGTCTATTCAAACGCAATAGTTAATTTGTGACGGACTTTTTTACTAATTTTTTTATGCTATTGGCTTTACACTCACTCCAGTAGCAGAAATCAGAAGATTTAGCGGTTCTGATCATCATAGATATCGGATACTATCGTCACACTCCAATTTTTACAATTTAGAATATTTGTAAGCTAGTTGGTAACGCGAAAACTGCTGAAGCATGTGGAATGTATTTATTAAAGTTATTGTTTCTTTTTGTTTTAAGGTAACAGTCAATTCGGTGTGATGATTTTTCTGTATCCTGATGCCTGATCGATACAGTAAGTTAATTTGTTTTTAAATGTACTGATTAGCTTGCTTTTCTCCACTGAGAGCTTGAATAGAATTTAAAAGGAGTTTCGAGATGGATATACATATTATCTATTTACCAAAACAAGCATCACAGATAAGCAAAAACAATTAAAATGTATGGTACAATGTTATGAGAACGAAGACTGGATGGGAGGAATTTTATGGTTCGATAACAATAGTATGTAATACAGGATTAACTTACAACTGAAAAAAAATTTGAATTAGGAGTATTCAAGAGGTAGATGAGTGTTTCAAAGCCAATAAAGTGTTTATGCTTTGCGCCAGTGAAATCATTTCTGATGTAGTTGCTTAATGTAGACAGATGCACAGTATAAGGAAGCGAATCTCAAAAAGAAATACCATAAAAATGATTCAGTACTAAAACAAACTGTTAAAAGCTAATGAATAGTTAATAGTCATATTCACTTTTCGATAGAGATATATGAAAATGAGAATGAAACTTGCATTTACCTTTGATAGATCATGAACATAGTTAATTTCCAGCAAAAGATCTTATTGAGGAAAAAGATTGAATTTTTTTGGAATTTCGATATATGGATTTCAGAGGCCTACATGATCCGTTTTGAATCTCTAACATAGGAGTTTTTCTGAGAGTATTTTGTAAGGACGAAAACTGAAATGGCAAATATATTTGTAAAAAAAATCTCTTGTTTATCTCAGGAATTTTCTGGACTAGGTGCCATTAGATTTTCACTACATTTACACAATTTACTTGCATCCTGCAAATCTTTACAATTTCTGAAATAACTTTTACCTAATGTTTGTTGTGTAAAAACATTAATTGATCTATTACTGCTAATAATTTTCAAAACAGCTGGAAGTTACAGTTGTATAGTTACTATGGTAATTCTTCTTGAACGCTATTACTGTAATAACTATCTGCTTTTAATTTATAAAGTATTAGCAGTTTTCTTCTAATTTATTATCGATGTATGCGTATTTTAAAAAGAAGCTGGTCGTAAGCTGTTCTCTCAAAATGGTGCATGGTTATATTATTCGAGTCAAATTGTTGTTCTTTGCCCAGGAGAAACTTTGTCTTTTCCTCTATGAACAATGGTGCTAAAGCAGATTTTTTAGTGTTCAGGTTAAGGATGCAATTTTTTCCCATGTAACCAAAATCTGATATTTTATGAAATGCTCTCGGGTAACTAGCCGAGTTAAGGAAGTGTTATCCCACGATGGCGACAGTGGAATGTGATCGCTGAAATATGATGTGATAACATTTCCATTAACTCGGCTAGTTACCCGAGAGCATTTCATATATTCTCAACGCCTAGAGAAGCTTCGTTCTTAAGGAAAAACCTGACACTTGATTCATTAGATCGGTGATCTTGGAGTGAACAAATACATCGACAGCATGAAGCAAGAGTAGGATTTTATTTGATTTTTTGATATTCTGCCTTTACGAGTGTGTAACCAGACTGGTCGTGCTGTTTGTTAAGTCAGCATCTGTCTTTCCTCATAAGCAATTACTGTAAACCCTTACATTACGAACGCCACAAGGTTAAGACGACACTTAATCAAAATCACCCACGGCTGGCATTTGGCTTCCTTAGGCCATACAGCCATCTTTCAAGTAATTCTAGACACACCACAGGACGGACACGACAAGCACACTCACATACAACACTTAAACACCCATGCCCTCGGCCGGACTCGAACCGGCGACCTTCGGTACGTGGGACCAGTACTCTAGCCCCTACGCCACCGAGGCCGGCTGAGGAAGACTGTAGGAAAGATGTTGTCCTCGGAGCGGCCTTCCTTGGCCTGGTACATCAAATGGTCACAACCGGACGTGTAGTCGTGAGGGGCCGCATCCGGCTGGCCAAAAGTTCGTGAAAACGCTGTAACGGTTGTGTTTGTGCGGGGAAACATATGGCCTTAATTACCTTGCCTGATTACTCTTGCACAACCTTACTGGGAACACGGAAAAGGATGATTACGCATAGGGGCCAGGCGGATCTTTTCGGCACCATGTACTTTATTCTTTAGCGTCCCGTTTGTTGTCTTGATGACTGTTTATAGTCCTTACTTCAAGTCATTTTTCCTTCTCGTATTTCTCCGTGGTAGCAAAGTCACTAGGTGTCTGCTGCTGAACTGACTGAATTAACAACAAAATTATTAATATATTTTTCTCGGGCTTCCAGCCGTGTTAAGATGTCACATTTGCATTTGGTTGAGAATGAAGGCAGAGAAGAACGCCTTCGAAACGTCCCGCAAATGTGACATCTTAACACGGCTGGAAGCCCGAGAAAAATAGATTAATATTCAACGCCGTGAAAAATTACGATCCTACAACAAAATTATTGTCGTAATCTGTCCATACTCTATTACAAACAAGGCTTGGTGTTTTGAAGAAATGCTTTTAAGTGTGGCCCAACAAAATCATCACATTAGTCTCTCGATATTATCTCACTAAAATACATTTTTACTAGGTATGAAACATATTCTGCTCATTTACTACTGAAAGTTACTAATTGAACGTAGATTTGAAAAACGCTTCAGAGCAGGCCTACTATTACTTATCGAGCGATAGTTGTATCATTATTTCATTTTTTTCTCTAGATGTTTTTTATGTTCGCAATAATTATTAATGTATCTGTATGGCTGTTATCATTTGGAGCCTCCACAATTAAATCTGTTATTTTGTTATTAAACTATTTCGCAGTTAAAGTTATGATTATCTAAAGTTATAATTATCTAATATTGTTTTAGCATATATCAACATAAAATTGGGATTCTGTTAAAATCTCCTGGTAGAATTTTTGCGAAAAACCTTTAAAATCGTCAATCTGTTAACAGAATAGTAAGTACTAAAACTTCATTAAATATAACTGTCGAAGAAACCTACGTAACTAAATTACTGACCTAACAATGACTTTCATAAAGTATTTTGTTCAAATGAGCAACAATAACAAACCGTAAATACCATCGGTCAACTATTGTGGAATGTACAGTATTCACATCTGTTAGATACACGAACTTCTTGAATTTCAAGTCAGTTGATTACGTTTTAAAACAATTATTTAAAAAGAAAAAATGAAACGAAATTTCTAAAATAAATGAATTTGGAATAAAGTAGTAGTTCAGTTCATGTTAAAAATAAATAACTTTTTTTTTAACCAAAGTTTCAGCCGAACCTTGGGACTTCATTCTCATTCAGATCTCTAATTTTCAAAGTGATTTACTACTTGGCGATGTCTAAGTCTTTACGCAGGAAGATGATTGGTGTCGAGAAAGTCAGCCAAGTCCGTTTGTAGGAAGTTTTGCGGTGTCTCGAGAAAATGTGGAAACAAAAATCGGAGTTGCCGTACTCGAATCAAATCTGCGTCCTCCCGAATGATGACCGCTCATCCATCCGTATCGATCAAGTGTCTAAATTTTGCATTAAAAATAGTTTCCCCCTCTTATGTCAAAAATTATATTTGTCCAACGTACTGCTTCAGTTTCCAAGTCCCAATGTTTATTCTACAAATTCGATTATTTATCGGTTTTATTTTCCGAAAATTCTTGGTTTAAAGTTAAGAACTAACACAAACAAGCTCGAAAATTCTGAACACTGTGTGCATATGAAATATTTTAACTTGAGCAGTGTGAGAAAATGATAAACAAAGGTTCTCCTCTTGAATTCTACATCTATGATATGCCTAACTAATGCGAGTAACAGCGTTTAGTTTCATAATAAAAGTTGACTTAAGTGTGCTGGTTTACTTGTGTACGTAATGGCTGAAAATGGTAACGTATTGTGAACACGGAAAATCATTTAATTTGTGACTAAATCTCGTTGAAAATTTGTATGCACTTCTTTTCACTAATTTTTTTGATTTGACTGGAATATGAGGCACAGTATTTTCATTTATTGCCATCATTGTTTTCAACTAAGAAGGTCTGTCGAAACTAGAGATTAGTAAAACTCATATTGCAGTAATAATTAATTAATTATCACGAAGATACTCTGAAACAGTAGTTTATGAATATAGGCATAAAGAGTAATGACTTGGGCTGGTTCTGATATTGTTCGTCAGTTTTATGTTGATATGGTTAAACGCTTGCTGCTCACGCAAACTCAGAAGTTTATAGGGTTGCTGAGACAAGCACCCAAATATTCAAATCGCTCATGAATATTTTCTCGTCATTAGATTCATTTAGAGATCTCGCTCAGGAAGTGTCCATAAACCACGTAGCCCCATTTTGGCCTCCTGTGAATCCCCCCTCCACCCATGTAGCCTAACGTCGTTTTTCTCTCTGCCGTCCCCCCCCCCCCCCCGTCCCACATAGCACGTATCTTTTTTCGCCTTTTGATTCTAGAAGACATTTTGTAATGTTTTCTCTTGTCAGACTATCGTAATTTAGATACGGAGATAATTAAATGACGGAAATAAATATTTACATGCTGTTTGTTTGTTCTGTACCTTATTTTAACTGTGACAAATAATATGAATTAAAAGCTACGTGGCATGGCTCGGCAACCCCCCCCTCCTCCCCCGTAACCCAAGGTAGCACTGCAGCCACCCCACCCCCCCCCCCCCACACACACACACAGACTGAGTCACGTAGTTTATGGACGCTCCCTTATTAGCAGGAGGTATGTTATCGTGGCGTGAAGATACTGTTTGATGAACATGACTCGCTATGTAGATTTCGCTAAATATCACTAATGATGAGGAATCATCACTCGGAAATATGGACTCGCTGTTCCGTACAGCACGTTTTAGAGCTAAAAGTGTCAGTTTACTGACTGACTGTGATGCATAAACATGTATGCATTATTCAGAGAGCTTCCAGTCATTTCCACTGATTTGCATAGCGGAAGCCGCTCTCAAACTGCGCAAATTTCCGCTCATGTGGATGACTAAGTGCTGTAAAATAGCATTAGAGGTGAAGGCCACTGAAGTCGAGAATTCGACACGATATGAACTGACCCGTGGATAACCAAACTATAGATCATAGCTCTCGCGTTGAAACAATACTCCTGTCTAGTGCAGTTAATATGACCTGGCTGTTGCCACAGTCTCGACTATTGTTTTTGTCTATTCCAGCATCACAGAAAACAGACTTCGAGAGGTTTCCACAAATTCGAGGCTTAGTGTCTGATTTAAAATCTCAGGAATGTTTTATAACGCTACATAATCTAGGGCTGGCAAACGAAAAAAAATGTCTTAAACACCGAATGTTTTATCTATTTTTTTTTATTCTTGCATTTTTTTTGTAAACTTCTGAACCGATGTAGATAGAGTATTCACTTGTTTATACTTTAGATCCACACTTATGTAACCACAATTTGTTTTGGGCTTTAATATTGTTTAAGAGAAATAGAAACTAAGTGGCACTTGCGAAAATTTTGCGAGTGGTATACGATAAATAACGTTCTGGCCTCGCATTTGGAAGGACACGGGTTCGAATTCCCGTCCGGGCTTCCAGATTAGGGCTTCCAGATTAGGGCTTTCCAATGGTTTCCCCAAATCACTCCAGGCGAATGCCGGGATGCTTCCTTCAAAAAGGCCTTGACCGAATTCCTTCCCGTTCCTTGTCCCAAGTCCCATCCCGCCTCTAATGTTCTTAGCCGTCGACGAGGCGTAAAGCAATAATTAAAATTAAAAAAAAGACTATGAGTACCGAGGTTGGTGATTTGTATTACGATTAATGCAGAACCGTCTCATTTGAAGCTGAAGTACGCAGGAAAATATAATGTCTTACGAATCAATTAGAAAACACTTTCCGAAATGTCTGTTCTCAACTCGTAACATGTAATCATGTCCCGTGCGTAATTTTCGATGTATATATATATATATATGTATATATATATATATATAGTGCTGCTATCTAGCGGTAATGCGATCACTCTTTATCGACGTTAGCGATGCCTAGCAGCTTCACTCAGAACTATCGCATTCCAGTGACCTTGATTGTTCATAATTTTCCCATTTACTGGTTGAATTTCGAAAAATTTCTTCCTTTATTAACGAAGTTAGGATAGCGCAAAACTTAACTTTTATAATGACACCTGAATTATTGATTTTTTGCTATACATGATGTTGGACAGATTGCCGTGAGGCTAAAGATGAAAATTTCAGAAGTGCGCAACTAACACAGGCAGAGTTGCTGTTCAGTTCAGGAATAAGAATGCTGATTGGTATGCCTTCTATGACAGCCGAAGTGGACCCTGTGCAACCGATAATTCGCTCTCTTCAATACCAGCCACGTTAGGAGAAACATCGGGTAGCAATAACTGACTGACTTCCAGGTGTCATCATCTACGTTCAGATTAGATATCCAGTAGGACTTTTCGCTATTACCGTTAACTGTACTTGCTGCCAATTAGATCTCATTAAAAAGTTCATCCACATATCGCGTTGATCGTTTCAGAGTATTTCTTGAACGAATTGGTCGTGACCTTACTACGTGTCAGATCAGTCCGCTTGCATTAAGACTCGAGATGAATTCTAGAAGAAGAGGTAATTGCTAAGGTCAGTTTAAGTAAAACCACTTTCTCACTTAAGGGTCAAAGCACTCAATGTAGTAGTGTAACCACTAAGGCTACCCTCATTGCCCCCACCTTGGCCCAGGAGCAGGAAACCAAATTCTCTTTTGAACATAATATTATTTTACGTATAATGTGTCATAATGTAAAAAACTTTCACAGTTACTAAGATTCGAGTCTGAATTAGAATTTAAAATGTATATTATGGTGTTACAGTAATTGGGACGGAATAGAAAATTAATATTTGTTCAGAACAGTAGCAGAGAAATGTGACTCCATCCTAACGCAATCTATCGGTCCTTTCTGTAAGTATGGGGCATTCAGCTGCTATAGTTCAGCGACGCTTCCGCGGTAGATTGGTAACGAATAACTCTTTTCTCAGAAAAGACTTGTTAAGGGCCTTATTTTTTCAAGGACAGTAGCGAATCTGTAATGATGGAATTGCATCTAAAAAGGGCTATAGACTTCTGAGATGTTGATTCATCACATAAGTCTTTCAGAATGTAAGTAAATTAATCGTGATGACGAACCGAGAGCTTACAACGACCGAGAGCTTCGTAGGAAAGACCTAGTATTAAGTTTACTTTCATTTCTTGCAAATAAATACACTGTGTTTCTGAGAAGAGAACAATTCTGTTACATCAAATTTTTAGTTCAGAACCTCAACGCGTTGGTGTTTCAAGTTTCGTTCAAGTGTTTTTCGTTTCTCGCATTTGCTCCACCCTTCCTATCTAACAATACTTTCAGGAGTCACAAATTCGTAGAAACTATGATGGTAAAACTTGTTATCCCGAAAAACAGACTTAATTTTCGTATCAGTGTCAAAATAAATGTTACTTTTTCTGGGCCACGTTCAGTTGAGAGGTAATTACGAGAGCAATAACCAAGTTTCCTGTAACTGTGTATTTACCAGTTCCTTCTCAAGATTTATGTTACCAGTATTCTCGTATTTAGAACTTTAGTAAAGATATCGGACTGTTACCATACATTTAATAATTTCGCCTACAGTTTACGGTGCTTATCAGACCCGAATACAGAATTAATGGCCAAAACAGCGATTTGCTCAGAAACACAGAACTAAATAACCGTGACAGACGGCTAAATGATTATGGTGTTTATAACCAACCTGAGCAAGGCCGGGGAAAGCTTGCGTGTTTTCTACTGGGAGCAGTACGATTCGCACGTTACACTTCCCACCGCGAGGAACCTGTTTGGTAGCAGTGCAGATGGACACTCGTCGATGTGAAGGTCATTAGAGACCGAACTTGGTTGAACACAATCGAAGGAACGGAAAAGAAATCAATCAATAGCTTTAGTTAAACGTTTCGGTACTGTCCTGAACGCAAAACAAAAGTTTGATAGGTTATTTCAAAATGGAACTTCAGCACTATGCCCGTTATACAACTTTACTCGGAAGAATTAAAGATAAAATTAACAAAAATGACTGACGATAAATATACTTTTTTCCTATACGTCCGGTGTAATAATTTAGATGACTTCTGGTGGTCCTCCCAATAATTACCAATCAACGTAAACTTGATACATTTCTGCTCAAATTACTCATGGATTTTTAATTATCTTCGTGAACCTAGTCAACACTAGTTTTGGCGCAAATTTATGGATGTCTGGATCTTAATCATTGAGTTATTGGTATTTGAAATCCTTAAAACTCTGTATGTGTAACAACAGAAGGTAGTGGCGTGTAGTTAGTTTGTTATTGCCTTAAATCGTGGACCAAATTTGTGAAGCTGAATGTCGTAAAATAATGATAAGCATTTTATATTCCTAAATTTGGGCTATGACCTGTTTTGTAATATAAATACCTTGGTTATCTCTATAATTTAGTAAAGCATCATAAAAATTGGATAATTAACACTGAGTGGAAGTTTTTGTCTCTTGAAATAGTCCACAACTTTTTGGTGGTCATAATATAATTTCGTTTAACACTTTCACCTCGTAGCCGGTTTTGTATTGTTAGTAGAAGAAACTCGGGGACAAATAATAAAGGTAAAGTTAGGAGGAATTGTGTACCCGTATGTATTCGTTACTGAACCATTCAGTACTCGTTACTATCGTTTCGTTATTCGTTACTTTTGACACAATTGAGTACTAGTTTGAAGCGTCGCATCAAGTCGCGTCGCGTACAGGATACTTCCTTCGTTGTGAAGTTTAAGTAAATTTACGTAAAATTTGCACTTTAAAATAAAATAGAAGTTTGAATACCTATCGAATTTTAGAATTACACATTTCATAAATTTCTGAAAAGAATAAAATCTCACTAAGATATGTTCAATAAAAAACGACAACCATCTCAAATTATCTATTTACAAATTATGCTCTGTAAATTTTAATGTTAAACAAAGCAAAACTAGAAAATAACTCTTTATGTTGTCAAAATTACTTACCTCGTTAAAAATATCAACACATAACAGAAAATCATATTAATTATTTCAAAATAATGTACGCCCAACATTATTATTATTATTATTATTATTATTTATTCGTTGAGGCCAACTAGGACAACGTTAAGCCATTGTGCATTTGGCAGCGAGTATCATCTTCTTTTGGGCCCAGAACTCCTTCATTCGTTTTGAATGCTCCTGTTTGCGCTCCTCTGTCCAGAGTGTACCGCGTTTTCTGTTTGAGTGTTCGTCTCGGCTTTTCCCACTTGTCATTAACTTCTTCCAAAATATATCTCTGTTGAAAGAATCTTCTGGTTCTAGTCCCATCAAATGAAGATCTTCATTAATATTTACGAACAGGGCATTAATTTTTTTTTTTTTTGAAACTAAACGAATTCAAATAAAAATTCCAAGAAATACGCGCCGCACGATGTCCAAATGTTCATTCTCCCATTCAGATTGGGCGAACCATTCCACTTTTCGCATGATGCGTCGCATTTGTTCTTTTATCGAATCAAACTGATATCCATACGACAAATGCGAGTAACGAAATGAATGTGTGAGTAACGTTGCGGTACTTCGAGTTAGGCGATGTACGCGTTACTCAGTAACAAATACATGCGGTTTGCTACAGCTCTTACAAATAACACAGTTTTACCGATCGTGGTGGTGTTACGGTTAGCGTTCTCGCCTCTCATTCGGAAGAACGCCGGTTCGAATTCCCGTCCGGGCATCCAGATTTGGGTTTTCCATGGTGTCCCAAATCACTCCAGGCAAATGCCGGGATACTTCCTTCAAAAGGCCATGGCCGAATTCCTTCCCATTTCTTGCCCCCCCCCCCCTCCGTCCTTTCCCGTCTCAAGACCTCGCTGTTAAGAGACGTTAAGCAGTTTAAAAAAATACAGTTTTTGTTCCCACGCTGTCGGATAAGTATCTGATTTATGGGAACATTAATTATTATTGCATGTTTATGCTAAGTAGGCGACGTGGGAACAAAACTTTAGCTCAGAAGCTGTGTTTCTCGTACTATTGTTTTCTGTGTTGAAGGTGTAAACTATTTTGGTCAGGCGTTCAGTCGTTCCTTATTAGGCATAGAGGGATACCACACTCACGCCATGCACTCGTTGGTCTGTCGAAATACAGAATTTTTCCCACTTTATGCTCCAGGGTGCGCTACTGTCAACTGCGCTCAATGGATCAAAGCAATCGATCTTTGCGATCGGTCATAATGGAAAATACGGTCACCTGTTTACATGCGGAGTGTGATGGACCTCGGCCGTACATAGATTGGGTGCTATCGGTTTGCGGTCCTCACAGCACGTCCGGCCGCGGTCACCTATCAGTCTTCAACGAGCACAGAGCTCTCAATGGACGAATGTATTGATCCGAACACCTGTCAGAATAATAGACCCGCCATTCTAGCGACGCTGTCAGCGGAGGCGCCGGGGTAGAAAACGGTGTACACAGGCCATCAGAGGTGATGGCTCTTGCAAACGAGCAACTTAAAAGCAGCCACACATGCGACGGTATATCTGAAAGATTTACCTGTGCAGGAAAACTCTTCAGATCGACCAGATCCCACATACTGTGCAGGTAGACCGGAGAACTGACGGGGCCCAGTGTATCCAGTATAATCAGGGAATCGTCACAAGGTGACGCCTTCGCGGTGGTAGACTTTTTAATATTGTTAAAATGTAATCAGCAAAGAAATAACGTGTAAAGTGGTTGTCAAAAGAAAAGAATACACACAGATTAGTCTGTTGAACGAATTGAGGATAGAAACTAAATATTACCGTAATTACTTACGTGAATCGGTTTATCTAAAATAACTTTCAATGGTTATTCAATTAATTCAAGAAAAGGATACCGTAATGAGAAGTGTTATTTCTCCAAACAAAAATCTTGCAGCAACTTTAAAGCTTCCTGCAACAGGGAGATCATATGAATGCTTAAGTTTTCTACAACAATATCTCCTTAAGCTCATATCTTACAAATTGCATCTACCGACGATCCAGACTTCAATTAGACTTTTTTTAATTTTTTTATTGAATTTTTTTAACCGACGTTGCTTCGTAGATTATCGGTATTTATTTAGTTAATAACTGTCTGCTTATTAGTATCAGATTCACGCTCTTACAGTTTTTGCAACTATTTCGTATAAGCGTCTTTTTTCTTGTGGCGATGATGGCATTCCTTGTTCTTAACACACCGAAGACAAGGTTCTGATTTTTAAATTTCAATAAATTTTTCTATAACTTTGTTAACCTTACGATGTTATATAGCGTACGTTTGCACTATGAAGCAAAAAAAATACTATTACGGCACTGCACACAACGCGATCTCTCTTCCACAAAGCTACAACTAAGTTTAAAACCTGTACAGGTCTACCGCAGTACCCCCACAGACGCTGTAGTCTGGCGCAGGTAGATAGGATTGATTTCTAATTCTTCTCCGGTTACGTGTAGAAGTCCGGATACCTGTGCAGTTTTGTTGCTCCACGCTGGGGCCTACTTGTACTGTTTGCCTGCACAGGTAAACCTCTCAGGTATACCGTAGCTTGTGTGGCCACCTTCACGCATACAATGATAAGCAGCAGGAAACATTTATCCCAACTCCCCAGCGTCAGGGCTGAACCAGCGAAGAGGTGAAGGCAAGGAAAGGACGGATATACTTCTGTGGACTTAGGTTGTATCGCCTACGTGAGAATGTTCCCCTAGTCAACACATTATACTAACCACTAGGTAAAGCTTCCTAGACAATGGTCTATCAATGTATGTTAGCTGTATTCTGTGACAGTATTCCGAAGGCGACGAGGATGATATTCAGTTATGAGATATGTGGCACATTTTGCAGTGAACTTCACAATCAGGCCTTGTATAGGCCAACCATCTATTTTACAGGTTCCGAACTTGAGGGGAACCGTGGGAGGTTTGGAGGGGGGGGGGGCAGGTGTGAGGGCGGACGATAACTTTACACCGTCGCAAGTACTGTGTTTCCTCCTAGAGTAGAAAACCCTTAACATTACAAACTTAATGAGTTTCCTGTAAGCTGTCATTGTTAATACTGAAAAGTAGGCGTTTCCTTTATTAATAATAAAATTTTGTCGAGGGGTTCAATAGGAATTTTTCTTTTGACGGAAGGGTAACGTGGTACAAAAAAATATTGGGAGTCCCTAGTCTATTTTTTTCTTTGTTCATTTTCAATGCTCTGATAAATCCTCCATCTTCACAACAAATAAATATTACGTTAAATAGACTACTGGGGATATTTACTTTCTCCTGCAGGAAATGATAGCTCTTTTACGACCTTGACTTTACGACGGCTTGAAGCAATAACATATGGGGCGCTATAAAACGTTTAGAGCAGGTGGAGACCTTCAATGGAGAGTTTAGAAGAGCCGACGACGAACACTCGATCTCATATGTGTGACGGTAAGCAGTAGTAATTGGAGAGTAATTAAAAGCTTTATCGTACGTATTTAGAGTTACCGGTATTTCACCGTAACCTCGAGTTCCCCCTGCTGTTCCTCTGACTGGTTTATTTACATATTGGTTGATGAGAGTCTCATAGGGGAGATTTTACATTGGTAACCAAAAATGAAAGTGTACACCACTCCAGGGATTCGGGAATAGGCGGTTAGTAGGGAGCAAGATGTAACTTGGGTACTGTGCCGTTGCTTTCCGGAGAAGTAAACTGTTCCCAAGTGTTAGTACAAGTTTTGATGACTGTGATGTTTGTTTTCAGTGTAGTGTTGGTGAGAGACGTAAAAAGGGAGAAGGTGTCTGCACGTTGAGGCCTATTATTCCCAAAAAGACAAAGGCGGCAGCCAAGTTCAACGTACCCATGCGACGAATGAATCAGCAGCAATAGTGTTGTACGCCTTCACTCCATAGCCACTGCGGAGAGATTTGGCATTTAGCCCAGAACGTTGGTACACAACCTAGTGATTAGGAATCGTGCAGCAATATCCCACCTACCAAGTCCTGATGAAGAGCATTTCTTCCGGCACCGGGGCACGAACCAGCTAATCCCATGTCAGGAACCGGAGACCATCACGGTGCTGCAATGGTCTGAGAAAACAGGGTTGGTAATTTTTAAACGAAAAGGGGGAGAGGGAAGTATGAGGTTGAACGGGATTGATAGGCGTAGTGTGTATAATGCAGTGGCTCTCAATGTTTCTTCATCTTGAGTCCACATTTCGCTTCTTTTTTTTTTTTTTGAACTGCTTAACGTCTCTTAACAGCGAGGTCTTTAGAGACGGGAAGGATGGTTGGCAAGGAATGGGAAGGAATTCGGCTATGGCCTTTGAAGGAAGCATCCCGGCATTTGCCTGGAGTGATTTGGAAAACCATGGAAAACCCAAATCTGGATGCTCGAACGGGGATTCGAACCGCCGTCCTCCCGAATGCGAGGCCAGAACGCTAACCGTTACACCACCACCCTAGGTCCACATTTCACTATGGACTTCAAAAGAACATCCTTTAGTACTATACATTTAGACTGTATATTTTTTTTAAATCTGATAACTGACTCGGAGATGTAATGACGATACCTGTGGAAACTTCAACGGAAAGTGGTAATTAGGAGTTTTTTCTTTTCGTTTAAAACATTCCTTGGTTCATTATGATTAGTCAAAAAGACTTGCGCCCTTATTTCTACTATATACAAATTGAAAAATGCTGATCAAAAATGTTGAGCTCTAATTGTGGTGTAATTATTTTATGTTTTTTTTTTTTTAAATATTTTTCTCACTTAAGAAGTGTTTTTTTGCTGATATTAAATTCATATAAACTGATCATTCGTTGAGAATGCGGAATTAAGCGAGATTCACCAGAATGGGACTACTTTGAATGAATTGAAACCCATGATCTGCTTTTATACCCTCGGATTCTAAAGGTTACTTAAGAATAGGGGGTGACAGAAAATGTAATTCGCTGATATGTCTCGCTTTTTTACTGCTTTCCGTCGGCGCTGAATCCCATCGCGGTGCTCAGACAACAGGTGGTTGGGGGCATGCTCGCCTCTCGCTTTGGCTGGCACGGTTTTGTCGTTCTCCCCAGGAGGAAGCCTCTTTTGTCGGGAAGCGAGCTACAACCTTGGAACTTGCTCTTACTTGACCCGCGCTGAAGCATCCCTTCGCGCTTTCCACACTACGGAGCTAGTAAATAAATAAACTCGGCGCCTGTCTAGTTCCGTTGCTTGCGCGAAGTTGCTACAAACATGGCAGAATTAATTAATTCCGGTAATAGCGGCAAGAAGAAGGGAGAGCGCGATTTCTTTCAACTTCTTCTTCTTTCAAAGGAATTTGGCGGTATATCTGTAGACGGTGTTAACTGAACGCTTTCTAAATATTTGTTGTGGGCTGAAACTTTTCTTTTTGCCGGAACACGGATTTTTCGCAATTACCGTTGAGAAATAGTCCCCGGAGTGGGATTACATTAATACTTAGTATTTCCTGAGCGTTCTGGTGGCTCAGTGATTAAGGCGTTTGACGGGAGATCGAAAAGTCCCCGGTTCAATCCCTGTCTCGGCTGGGATTTTCATAGGCCCTTAACCCCACGTCTACCACTGGCACAGCTTGCTGTGTATTGCGACAGAAGACTTCCGTTTTCACCTTAAACTGTTGGCTCCCTATACCCGGTAGGATTACCTGGTTAGGCTAGTGCAGGTGCGACGAGAATGCGCATGCGCGGCAAATCGAAAAACTTATGTCACTTGACGGTCGCACCCTGCGGGGATTTCCCGGCCAACTATGCCATACGGATTTAGTTTAATTTTAGTAGTATTTTTCTGAACTATTAAAGTTCCTTACTTTTGAGCTAATATTGTGTTTCCAGTATGTAGTATTTGGGGAATTTGTAGTAGAATTTTGAAAAAAAAAAAAAAATTTAACCCTTAGGCAATGGAAATAGGGTACAAAAGTACGTTGCGCCCAAGTTTAGAGTATCAATGAATTCTCTGTGATCGCAAATAATTGAATTAGGTTAGACAGTTTCCGACTGAACATTTTGAGAAGTATGGAAATGATGGGTGAGGGAAGAAGTTTGTGGAAGAAGCTTACAGAAAGAAGAGACAGGCTGGTAGGTCATATGCTGGATTGGTTAATCTGCTGGTGGAGGGAACGGTCGAAGGTAAGAGCTGTAGATGAAGAAAGAGATTATGAATCAGATAATTGAGGTTGTAAGGGGTATGTAGAGATGAAGAGGTTAGCACAAGATAGGAAGGAATGGAGGATTGCATCAAACCAGTCGAAAGACTGATGAGAGCAAATGACAGCAAAAAAAAAAGTATGAACATAACCTTTCACTTATAACTGAAGAAAATATTTCGTCAATCGATGTATTCTGGTCACAATTTCAAGGGCGATAAAATAAAGGAAATAAGGTGAGATACTAATGTCGACTTACATTTTTTTTTTTCTATTTGCTATTAGTGATTGCAAGATACAGAGGGGAGATTAATTTTTTCGCAGTATCCTCTTTCACCAAGCATTTTCTGAATTGCAGAGTATACAGGTACATGTAGAAACGCTTTAAGAAAAACCTGTTCACAATTAGGGATGCAGTGTAAACGTTGAAATAGTAGAGAAAAAGCATGTCCACGTTTATAGACAGCCAGTCAAAGATTGTGTCTTTTGGAATTTAAAGTCTTGCTTGGCTCCGCTGGCCTATCAATGGTCAATGGTTCGTTGGCTGTTTCTGAAGATGTCACACCATCTGCTTCTATCTAGTTCCTCAAATTTTCTGTGAAATCAAATGACTCAGTGCTCATGGCGAGTTTCAAGCAGTCTTAGGAGTCTTCACAGCCTCCTCTCTGAAAATAGTGTGCATCACGTGAAGGAGAGGTTGGTGTTTGTTTGAAAGAGGTTATTATAGTCTCCCCTAAACGCTTACAACCCTTTCTTTCGCTATGTGCATCCTAATGTCGCTTGAAATACGATCAGTACATATTGGGCAATATCAGTTTAACAGCTAGAGAGTACGGGCGTAAGGGATTGTTTCCTGTTACGCGTTAGAACTCTGGTCCCTGAACAGTAAAAAAAAAGAAAAAAAATCCTGCCCTTAGTTAAAGCGTGACATGTACCAACAAATTATTTTCCGTTTCCGTCACGCTTTAGTCTTTGTTCGTACTTTGTCGCTCCTATTGGTCTTAATATTCTCGTCAAGAGGCAAGGGCGGAAGAAAAACTGGAGATAGCAGCGTGCCACAGCGGCGGGAGACTAGGGGAGGAGTTGCAGCGCGCTGCAGGTAGCGGCAGATCAGGGGCGGTGGTGCAGCTGTTATCGGCAGAACGTGGGCCGTTGCAGTGCAGTGCCGATAACGAAGAGTGATCGGCGCCTATGACCTGGCGGGCGCCACGCACAATCCCAGCCCACTATTGTCCTCCGCCGGCCGCAATAAAGCATTATACACGCCACCGCTTATGGTGCCAGCTGTTCGATATCTCTGGCTGACTTGTGGCTCTCGTGTGTATGGTTAATCTCTGGCCTGTCTTCTTTCCGCGGTACACATTAAACTCTTAATGCAATATTTGTCACCGATTTTCATTCACCTTTCTTTTTCTCCTTGTTACCTTACGGCCTCTATAGGACTAAGAGTAGCACATTTGGTTCTTCTCTGTTCGAAGGAAACGAGCGTGGTGGGTGAATGGTAACGTTCTGGCCTCGCATACGGAAGGACGCTGGTTCGAATGCAGGGTACTTCAAAAAGGCCACGGCTGAATTCCTTCCCGTTCCTTGCCACCAATCCTTTCCCACCCCTAATGACCTCGACATCGATGAGGCGTAAAGCCATAAGCAAAAAAAAAAAAAAAAAAAAGAAAAAAAACCTCTTCCCCGGACCTCTTAATCCACTCCCACTCTTCTTCCTATGTCCTCATTGTGAGGCTACCGTATATTTGATGGAGTAGTTTTAGTTATAAATAACTCAGTTCTTTCGATTCAAACAGTTTTTGTTTATTGTATATTATTTTAATCCACTAGGAATTACATCGAAATTGGATAATCTCTGAAGATGCAGGTTCCTTTTCGGCAATGATAAGCACAAGCACCTGATCTACGCTTCTACGCCGATAGCCAACATCTCTTTAGTATTTATTTCCATAGCAACCTATATCGTCTTGATTTTCTCTAAGAGTATATATTATTAATTTTTGTCTACTCTCAGGAAACAAAAATATTATTTTCTTATGAAATATTTCTGTTCTGTCACATCATCTTCTCTCTCCTCAATTGGTGATTATTTATGTTGCTCTTATGACCTCTTTCACTTATCTCTATTATATTAGTTGATGTTATTAACTTATTTCAGCAGTTGCCCGTCTCTTCCGCCTTGATCCCCATCTCGGCCCAGACATTTCCAAGTTCAACCACCCACTTTGGTCCTGTCTTTCCTTTCATTCTGTCCGTTGTCTCCCATACTCTTCTGGTCGTTCCATTCTCGTCCATCCTGATTACATGCCCAGCAAATCTGGCCACTTTTGAGTCTGATTAGACAGTTCTTTTTATTGGTGAATATGGTTCTAAAATTGCTTTCATGTAAGGGCAAGGGGAGCTCAGTGGCTTGCAATTTCTTTCAAAACTTCGGGATCCGGTCCGGGTTCAAATCCCAGTAGTGCCAGGAATTAACTGTAGTTTCCAGAGCAAAGAAATCGGCCGTCATACCTCTGACACAATGACATAGTGTTCTTCGGGAGGATTCTACCAGCCACGGTGTTGTGGACTACGTTAGTTTATTTAATGTCTAGCAGACTACAGAAAACGCGATGATGACAGTTTGACATTGCAACTGCAATGTTGCGTTTAAAATACAGTTATAACACTCGACAGCAAAGAACCAAAGAATTCATTATGTCGAATGGGAAGTGATGGAGGGGCTCGTTTCGCCGGGTGTACAGCAAAACTTCTGATTTGGTGACGTTATATCGATCTGGGGTCAGCCAATAACACTATACAAGAGTAATTGATTTCGTGTTGTGAGGTATACACTATACAGTAATTTTGGTAAATTATGTGTGTCAACCGTTTGCGTTAATTCAAGGCTTGTAAATAATATCTGCGTTTGTGTGTGTTCGAGGGTTGGCACACCGGAAGTAAGGCAGATTGTAATAAAGTCTTAATGGAGGAAGAAAGAATGGCGGCAAATATACGGTATTTTTTTATTTTTTTAATAGTGGCTAGTAAAGAGAAAGTATGGTTTTCTTTTAGTCACTTTTGAATGTACTTTTAAGTAACTGTGGAATGTGTAATATTGCTAAAGTATTCTTTGAAGTTGGCGCCTGGGTACACTTTAACAACTTTGGTTTCTTGACGGTTACTGTTGTTGTTTGATGTCAGGAGCTGCATGATCCATTGCAGTGTCGGAAGTCTGGTGAAGAATCTTACGTCCAGCGTATTTATTTTTTCTTATGACCGCGAGGTCTTTAGAGGCGGAGAGGATGAAGGGCAAGAAAAGGGAAGGAACTCGGCCACGTCCCTTTGAAGAACCGTCGTACCATTTGCCTGGAGTGATTTCGGAAAATTATGAAAAATCGAAATCTGGTACGCTGGGCTGGGATTCGAACCCGAGCGATACCATTCACCATCAGGCACGGTACGTCCAGTGTAGTCGAAATTATTGTCGTATCTGTGATTCAGTGTTATTTTCTCCCAGAATTATCGTGCACGAAGAGAAATCGTGATCTCATTTTGATGTTTCGCAAACCGACACAACCAGAACGCGATAGTCCTGAAGCTCTAGAGAGCGCTTTGTAACCAGGGAACTCTCTGACAGGTAAACTGTTCCCCTGACGAGATAAGTCAAACATCAACAGTGTTTATTGCTAGTTATTTTCGGCACGGTTGAAAAATGTCCCCCTGCTTCCTTTGATATTTGGGGCGGTTCATTCCACCTAATACACTTCTAGTGCGAGTTACGCAGGAATCAGTAACCCAGAGTTTTATTCGTAAGCTTAGATTTCAAAAAGGAGGGTTTAGTGACAAATTATACCTACTAGCTAATAGGAATTTGTAATGTAATACAATACTGTGATATTATTTTAAATAATTATTAACAACTGTTAGTCAATGATTAGTAACTATTCCATTTGACCAATAGTTTGTACTATGGTATTACTATACACGTAACTAATAATCACTATTATTGCTAGTTATTGCAATACAGACTCAATTGTCCATACAGCCATATATAATATTAATACTAGTAACAACATGTGTACATCATTCCTTTTGTAAACCATAGATACTTTACTAAGCCAGTAATTTTTAAGATTAAGAAGTTGAAGGAGAGTATAACCGTTATATTAATTACATATAAAAAATTCATCCAGTTTTGAACATTCATAATTGTTGAAACATACAAGTTTATTAACTAGTTCTATCACCTTTGTTTTACTTCGAAAGTGGATCTAAAATATTGACTAAATGTTTTGACAAGTTTACTTTATGGTACCTGTAATTGCAGTTCGATTTCTTACAATTTTTCTCGTCATGCACAACTCGATTTTTGTACGTTTTCACACTTAGCTTTTCCGTGTTATTTTTTATTCAGTAACGAAATTATTATTACTAGACGACCCGTGCGAAAATTTCGCGAATAAAATACGATGAATAGTAAGGTTGAATATAATGTCACCAAGTTCAGTCATTACTCTTCATACTCCTACTTTATTTATCGATTTTGGTTAGAAATCCAGGGAGATAAATGGCTCCAAACACAAAAAACGTATTTTAGGAATATTGACATTTTTGCGCTTTATGGGTCGAATTACGAAAAATTCCTTTCTTAGAATATAATGTTACCACGGCGGAAACCTTAGTCTATAATACGATATGCCATTTATCTATATCGATTAGATATCAAGGGAAATATAAGGCTCGTGACACAAAAATACGTTGTAGAACAATTTATACTTTTTCCCTTTAATAGTTGAATTCCAAACACTTCTTTCTTAAAATATGATGTCAGCAAAGCTGAGACATTATTCCTCACAATCGAACTTGATTTATCGATTTTGGATACATATCAAGGGAGATAAGTGGCTCGAGACACAAAAAACGCATTTTAGAAAAATTGTCATTTTTGCCTTTTATGGGTCGAATTAACGAAAAATTCCTTTCTCAAAATATAATGTTACCACGGCGGAGACCTTATTCTTTAATATGATACCTCATTTATCTATATCGGTTAGATATCAAGGGAGATAAATCGCTCGTGACACAAAAATCGGTTATAGAAAAATTTATACTTTTTTACCTTTAAAGGTTGAATTCCAAAAACATTCTTTCTTAAAATATGATTTCACAAAGCTGAGACATTACTCCTTATAATCCTACTTCATTTATCGATTTTGGTTAGATATCCAAGGAGATAAATGGCTCGAGATACAAAAAACGCATTTTAGAAAAATTGACATTTTTGCCTTTAAGGGTCGAATTACGAAAAATTCCTTTCTTAAAATATAATGTTACCACTGGCGCAGACCTTATTCTTTAATATGATACCTTATTTATTGTATCGGTTAGATATTAAGGGAGATATATCGCTCGTGACACAAAAACGAATTGCAAAAATATTGATACTTTTGCCCTTTAAGGGTCGAATTCCGAAAAATTTCTGTCTTAATATACGACGTCACTAAAGCAGATATCTTAATCTTTAAAATGATACTTCATTAAACTGATCTTCAGATAGGTAGTCCAGGGAGATAAATGACTCGTAACACAGAAAACAGCATTTTAGAAATATTGACATTTTGGCCCTTTAATGGTCGAATTCCGAAAACTTCATTTCTTAAAATATGATGTGACCAAAGTGGAGACCATAAGCTTTAAAATGACACCTCATTCATTGATTTAGGTTAAGTATGAAGGAAGATACAGGCTTGTGACAAAAAATACCTTATAGAAATAATATATATGATTTGCGTTATATGTTTTCTTCAAATGAGAATTCATATCTTATGGGTGTTAGTCATATTTATCTCTGGATGGAATCGAAGACCATCTCTCAGTGAAAACCATACTCATCGTCGTTGACCGATTCCTTCAGCAGGAAGACTTTTAAAGCTCGTAGGGTGATATAGTTGAAAATAAATCGGTTCATTTCATTTTTTAGTCTCTGGTCCATTACAGGCGTTCAGTTTCGAAAAAAATCGCTTCAATGAATCGTCTGAAGTAAAGAAAAAGTTACTTGAAAATTGAGTTATCAAGGTTTAACTTAAACTTTAATACATTTTAACTGCTCCTGTTAAGGAATTGTAACATAACAGTAGCATTCCGCCGACCCGCAAGTAGCGCCGAAGCGAGCGCATGATTACATTGTTTAAAGTCAGTCGTTATCGAGGTTTTGTAGCGGACGGCTCGCGTCGCGTAATGTGAGACGCTATACTAACTGTGCGGGTGTAGCAAGAAGTAAGAAGAAGAATGAACTTGTTTAACCATTGCGACGTATGTTTTAAATTGATTTGAACAGTGGGTTGAGTTACCAGAACAGTGAAGTGTGGCATCGAAAGTAATATAGTGTGGACTGATTTGGATTAAAAAACTTTCCTTTTGTTTCTAAGAATCTTGCAATCGACGGATTACGAAGTTTCAATAGCCTTATCATCTAAATTCTGATAGTGGCCAACTGGTTCGATGTGTACTTTATTCAAATAAATGTGTGGAGAAACAGATTTTCATTACCTTTGAAGATTTCTCTTAGTTAGTTATCCTCACACTTTTATCGGACTGGTTTGGACCCTGTCTGGCGACCGGCGGCGACTACGAACTCTTTTATCCAACTTCGGGTGCTGTATGTTAGTAATTAAAACTTTAGCAAGCACGAAGTTCGGTCTACAGTAAGTATCAGTTCAACCACAAGAAAGCCAAGTAGTCTTACATGGCGACAGTGACAGGACTGTGTGGTAGAAATCAGTACTAGGAGGAGAGACAATTTTTTCTCAAATCCTAGGAAAACACACAAAAGAAAGAAAAGGAAAACTAGTGATATCAAGACGACGACAATCAAAACAGTGAGTGTCGACAATACCCAAAGGTGCGGAAGAACTCCCACTCGACGAAGGCAGCGCGGCTGGTCAAGGAGCAGCGGGGAAGACATTCTACATTGTTCGGCGCGGAGCTGGGCAGCCGAGACGACGAAGGCGGGAGAAAGAAGAATCGTCGTGCAGAGTCTCCGAAAGCTAAGAACGCGCTGTGCGCTGCTTGTTTGGCTATTTTTGAAGGCTTAAATCCTTTCCTAATTTTTTCTGATAATTTTCCTTTTTTTCTGTGAAATATCGAGGAAGAAAAATCGGACCAGATTTTTCTCTCCTAACTCGACAATACATTTTACTCTCCTTTGTCATCAGGGATGACAGAAGCAATTATTTAAATTCCACCTGTAGTTATGCCTATAGTGCAACCTTTTGTTTCCTTTTTCTTTAAATGGCATGCTTAGCTAGATAGCTTGCAGCAGCTGCGCTTCGTAACGGCGTTGTGGTTTGGTTGTCTGATTCGCGGGAAGCGAATTTGCCGTGTTTTGTGATCTTGTTTTCTGTGTAAAATTATAGTCATGCCGGAAACTGAGGGAAGCTCGAATGTAGATATGTCGGAAATGGTCCGAGTGATAAATGAGTTACTAAATTCCAAGTTGGAAACTCTAAGATCAGACTTTCAGTCAACTACGGAAAGTTTAAAGTCCGAGATTAGTATGAATATTGAAACCCAAAATTCCAAGTTGGAAAATTTAAATACGAATTCTGAGATCTTAAATTCCAAGTTTGGAAATTTAAATTTGGATCTCAAATCAAGTACTGAAATCCTCCATGATAAATTTGAACATTTAAATTCAGACCTTAAGTCAAGCACTGAAATCCTCCATAATAAATTTGAAAAGTTAGATTCAGATCTTAAATTAAGTACTCAAACCTTTGATTCCAAGCTCGATAATCTAAAAGCTGAGCTAAAGTCTGACGCGGAAATGTTACATTCTAAGTCTCTGAATGAACACAAATCCCAAATAGCAGAATTACGTAAGGATATGGAAGAGTATCGTGCTTTGTGTAATATGCGAGCAAGAGGACTTAGCAACCCATTTTCCGATTTAAAACATAGAGTTAAAAGTGTGAAACTGGTAGTTTGCGCCAGGA
>CM061919.1:125698851-125757857 GCA_031002005.1 Vandiemenella viatica
AATGCCTTAAGTTTTCTACAATAATGTCGCCTCAAGATTATACTATATTTTGTAAATTGCATCTTTTAACGCTCCTGACTTCAATGAGATCATATTTTTTATTTTTCGGACGTTGTTTCTTACAATAACGGTATTTATTGTTAATTACTGTCTGCTTATTAGCATCAGAATCACGCAACAATTTCGCACAGGCGGCTTTTTTCTTGACATTCCTTGCTGTTGAGACGCCACAGACAAGGTTCTGATCTTAAAAATTTCAATAAATTGATCTATGACTTCATTAAGCATACGATTTTACGTACTGTACGTTCGTACTTTGAAGCAAAACAAAGAAAAAATACACGATCTCTCTTCTACAAAGCTACAACTGAGTTTGACACCTGTACAGGTCTTCCGCAGTACCCCCACAGACGCTCCGGTCTGTAGTCTGGCGCAGGCAGAAAGGATTTCTCATTCTTCTTCGGTTACGTGTAGAAGTCGGGATACCTGTGCAGTTTTGTTGCTTACACGCTCCGGCCTACTTGTACTGTTTGCCTGTACAGGTAAACCTCTCAGGTATACCGAAGCGTGTGTGGCCACCTTCACGCATACAATGATAAGCAGCAGGAAACATTTATTCCAACTCCGCAGCGTCAGGGCTGAACCAGCGAAGAGGTGAAGGCAAGGAAAGGACGGATATACTTAAGTGGACTCAGGTTGTATCGCCTACGTGAGAATGTTCCCCTAGTCAACACATTATACTAACCACTAGGCAAAGCTTCCTAGACAATGGTCTATCAATGTTAAATCGATAATTTAATCGATTGTATACAAGTCACTAGTACGTCCTCACTTAGAGTATTGTTGTTCTGTATGGGGTCCCCATCAAAAGGGGTTAATGGAGGCTTTAGAGAAGGTCCAAAGAAGAGCCGCCCGATTCGTGACAGGTATATATAGTTGGAGGGAAAGCGTAAGTGCGATGTTGAAGGAGTTAGGTTGGGAAGACCTGGAACACCGAAGGCGTTGCTCTCGACGGAAGCTAATTGAAAAATTCACGACAGATGTATTTCGGAATGACAGTCAGGAAATATTGCTACCAGCAACATTCATATCTCGAAATGACCGTGAAAATAAGATAAGAGAAATCAGGGCCAGAACCGATTCATTTCTGTACTCATTTTTCCCACGAGCGATTAGGGAATGGAATAGAAAGGATTTACCGAGCGAGTAAACTTAAAATCCGACAGGAGTTGCTTTCGATAAAGCACTCCAGCCATCCTGATCTGGGTTTTCCATGATTTTCCCAGATCACTCCACGCGAATGCGGGGATGGTTCCTCACAATAGCCCATGGGCGCCTCCTGCCATATCCCTTATATCCCTTCCAAACCATAACCCTTTTCGATAGGTGCAATGCACCCTCCGCCACACACTTTTAGTGAATCGCGGAGTAATAATAATAATAATAATAATAATGTATGTTAGCTGTATTCTGTGAGAGTATTCCGAAGGCGACGAGGATTATATTCAGTTGTGAGATATGTGGCACATTTTGCAGTGAACTTCACAATCAGGCCTTGTATAGGCCAACCATCTATTTTACAGGTTCCGAACTTGAGGGGAACCGTGGGAGGTTTGGAGGGGGGGTGGGGGGCAGGTGTGAGGGCGGACGATAACTTTACACCGTCGCAAGTACTGTGTTTCCTCCTAGAGTAGAAAACCTTTAACATTACAAACTTAATGAGTTTCCTCTAAGCTGTGATTGTTAATACTGAAAAGTAGGCGTTTCCTTTATTAATAATAAAATTTTGTCGAGAGGTTGAATAGGAATTTTTCTTTTGACGGAAGGGTAACGTGGTACAAAAAAATATTGGGAGTCCCTAGTCTATTTTTTTTTTTTTTTGTTCATTTTCAATGCTCTGATAACTCCTCCATCTTCACAACAAATAAATATTACGTTAATAGACTACTGGGGATATTTACTTTCTCCTGCAGGAAATGATAGCTCTTTTACGACCTTGACTTTACGACGGCTTGAAGCAATAACATATGGGGCGCTATAAAACGTTTAGAGCAGGTGGAGACCTTCAATGGAGAGTTTAGAAGAGCCGGCGACGAACACTCGATCTCATATGTGTGACGGTAAGCAGTAGTAATTGGAGAGTAATTAAAAGCTTTATCGTACGTATTTAGAGTTACCGGTATTTCACCGTAACCTCGAGTTCCCCCTGCTGTTCCTCTGACTGGTTTATTTACATTGGTTGATGAGAGTCTCATAGGGGAGATTTTACATTGGTAACCAAAAATGAAAGTGTGCACCACTCCAGGGATTCGGGAATAGGCGGTTAGTAGGGAGCAAGATGTAACTTGGGTACTGTGCCGTTGCTTTCCGGAGAAGTAAACTGTTCCCAAGTGTTGGTACAAGTTTTGATGACTGTGATGTTTGTTTTCAGTGTAGTGTTGGTGAGAGACGTAAAAAGGGAGAAGGTGTCTGCACGTTGAGGCCCATTCTTCTAAAAAAGACAAAGGCGGCAGCCAAGTTCAACGCCTCCATCCGATGAATGAATCAGCAGCAATAGTGTGGTACGCCCTCACTCCATAGCCATTGCGGAGAGATTTGTCATTTAACCCAGAACGTTGGTACACAATCTAGTGATTAGGAATCGTGCAGCAATATCCCGCCTGCCAAGTCGTGATGAAGAGCATTTCTTCCGGCACCGGGGCACGAACAAGCTAATCCCATGTAAGGAACCGGAGACCATCACGGTGCTGCAATGGCCTGAGAAAACGGGGTTGGTAAATTCTAAACGAAAGGGGGGGGGAACTATGAGGTTGAACGGGATTGATAGGCGTAGTGTGTATAATGCAGTGGCTCTCAATGTTTCTTCATCTTGAGTCCACATTTCGCTTCTTTTTTTTAACTGCTTAACGTCTCTTAACAGCGAGGTCTTTAGAGACGGGAAGGATGGTGGGCAAGGAATGGGAAGGAATTCGGCCATGGCCTTTGAAGGAAGCATCCCGGCATTTGCCTGGAGTGATTTGGAAAACCATGGAAAACCCAAATCTGGATGCTCGGACGGGGATTCGAACCGCCGTCCTCCCGAATGCGAGGCCAGAACGCTAACCGTTACACCACCAACCTAGGTCCACATTTCACTATGGAACTTCAAAAGAACATCCTTTAGTACTATACATTTAGACTGTATATTTTTTTAAATCTGATAACTGACTCGGAGATGTAATGACGATACCTGTGGAAACTTCAACGGAAAGTGGTAATTAGGTGTTTTTTCTTTTCGTTTAAAACATTCCTTGGTTCATTATGATTAGTCAAAAAGACTTGCGCCCTTATTTCTACTATATACAAATTGAAAAATGCTGATCAAAAATGTTGAACTCTAATTGTGGTGTAATTATTTTATGTTTTTTTTAAATATTTTTCTCAGTTAAGAAGTGTTTTTGCTGATATTAAATTCATATAAACTGATCAGTGGTCGTTGAGAATGCGGAATTAAGCGAGATTCACCAGAATGGGACTACTTTGAATGAATTGAAACCCATGATCTGCTTTTATACCCTCGGATTCTAAAGGTTACTTAAGAATAGGGGGTGACAGAAAATGTAATTCGCTGATATGTCTCTCTTTTTTATTGCTTTCCGTCGGCGCTGAATCCCATCGTGGTGCTCAGACAACAGGTGGTTGGGGGCATGCTCGCCTCTCGCTTTGGCTGGCACGGTTTTGTCGTTCTACCCTGGAGGAAGCCTCTTTTGTCGGGAAGCGAGCTACAACCTTGGAACTTGCTCTTACTTGACCCGCGCGAAGCATCCCTGCACGGTTTTCACACTACGGAGCTACTAAATAAATAAACTCGACGCCTGTCTAGTTCGGTTGCTTGCGCGAAGTTGCTACAAACATCGCAGAATTAATTAATTCCGGTAATAGTGGCAAGAAGAGGGGGAAGCGCGATTTCTTTGAACTTCTTCCTTCAAAGGAATTTGGCGGTATTTCTGTAGACGGTGTTAACTGAACGCTTTCTAAATATTTGTTGTGGACTGAAAATTTTCTTCTTGCCGGAACACGGATTTTTCGCAATTACCGTTGAGAAATAGTCCCCGGAGTGGGATTACTTTAATACTTAGTATTTTCTGAGCGGTCTGCTGGCTCAGTGATTAAGGCGTTTGACGGGAGATCGAAAAATCCCCGGTTCGATCCCTGTCTCGGCTGGGATTTTCATAGGCCCTTAACCACTGGCACAGCTTGCTGTGTAATGTGAAGTTCGACAGTAGGTTTCCGTTTTTCGGATTTCATCTTAAACTGTTGGCGCCCTATACCTGGTTAGGCTAGTGCAGGTGCAACAAGAGTGCGCATGCGCGGAAAATCGAAAGACTTATGTCACTTGACGGTTGCACCCTTAGGGGATTTCCAACTATACCATACGGATTTAGTTTAATTTTAGTAGTATTTTTCTGAACTTGTAAGGTTCTTTACTTTTGAGCTAACATTGTGTTTACAGTATGAAGTATGTGGGGAATTTGTAGTAGAATTTTGAAAAAAAAATGTAACCCTTAGGCAATGGAAATAGGGTATCAAAGTACGTTGTGCCCTGGTTTAGAGTATCTTTTTTTTTTTTGGAACAGTTTAACGTCCCTTTTTAACAACGTGGTCTTTAGAGACGGGAAAGGATGGGGGCAAGGAATGGGAAGGAATTCGGCCATGGCCTTTTGAAGGAAGCATCCCGGCATTCACCTGGAGTGATTTGGGGAAACCATGGAAAACCCAAATCTGGATTCCCGGACGGGGATTCGAACCGCCGTCCTCTCGAATGCGAGGCCAGAACGCTATCCGTTACACCACCACGCTCGGTGTTTAGAGTATCAATGAATTCTCTGTGATCGAAATGATTTAGTTAGGTTAGACAGTTTCCGACTGAACATTTTGGGAAATATTGAAATGATGGGTGAGGAAAGAAGTTTGTGGAAGAAGCTTACAGAAAGAAGAGACAGGCTGGTAGGTCATATGCTCGTTTGGTTAATTTGCTGGTGGAGGGAACGGTCTAAGGTAAGAACTGTAGAGGAAGACAAAGATTAGAATATATGAAGCAGATAATAGAGGACGTGGGTTGTAAGGGATATGTAGAGATGAAGAGGTTAGCACAAGATAGGAAGGAATAGAGGATTGCATCAAGCCAGTCGAAAAACTGATGACAGAGGAAAAAAAAACAACTTATGAATAACCTTTCAATTATGACTGAAGAAAAATATTTCGCCAATGGATGTATTCTGGTAGCAATCTCAAGGATAATAAAATAAAGGAAATAGGGTAAGATAGTAATGTCGACTTGCATTATTTTTTCTATATTGATATTAGTGATTGGAAGATACAGAGCCGAGATTAATTTTGTTGTAGTATCCTCTTTCACCAAGCATTTTCTGAATTGCAGAGTATACAGGTACATGCAGAAAGGCTATAAGAAAAACCTGTTCACAATTAGGGATGCAGTGTAAACGTTGAAACAGTAGGGAAAAAGCATGTTCACGTTTATAGACAGCCAGTCAAAGATTGTGTCTTTTGGAATTTAAAGTCTTGCTTCGCTCAGTTCGCCTATCAGTGGTCGACGGTTCGTTGGCTGTTTCTGATGATGTCACACCATGTGCTTCTATCTTGGCTAGTTCCTCACATTTTCTATAAAATCGAATGACTCAGCGCTCATTGCGAGTTTCAAGGAGTCTTAGGAGTCTTCAGAGCCTTCTCTCTGAAAATAGTGTGCACTACGTGAAGGAGAGGTTGGTGTTTGTTTGAAAGAGGTTATTATAGTCTCTCCTAAACGCTTACAACCCTTTCTTTCGCTATGTGCATCCTAATGTCACTTGAAATACGATCAGTACATATTGGGCAATATCACTTTAACGGCTAGAGAGTACGGGCGTAATGGATTGTTTCCTGTTACACGTTAGAACTCATCTACATGTACCAACAAATTATTACCGTTTCCGTCACGCTTTAGTTTTTGTTTGTACCTTGTCGCTCCTATTGGTCTTAATGTTCTCGTCAAGAGGCGAGGGCGGAAGAATAAAGTGGAGTTGGTAGCGTTGCAGCGTACCGCAGCGGCGGGAGACTAGGGGAGGAGTTGCAGCGCGCTGCAGGTAGCGGCAGATCAGGGGCGGTGGTGCAGCTGTTATCGGCAGAACGTGGGCCGTGCAGTGCAGTGCCGATAACGAAGAGTGATCGGCGCCTATGACCTGGCGGGCGCCACGCACAATCCCAGCCCACTATTGTCCTCCGCCGGCCGCAATAAAGCATTATACACGCCACCGCTTATGGTGCCAGCTGTGCGATATCTCTGGCTGACTTGTGGCTCTCGTGTGTACGGCTAATCTCTAGCCTGTCTTCTTTCCGCGGTACACATTAAACTCTTAATGCAATATTCGACACCGATTTTAATTCACCTTTCTCTTTCTCCTTGTTACCTTACGGCCTCTATAGGACTACGAGTAGCACATTTGGTTCTTCTCTCTTCGAAGGAAACGAGCGTGGTGGGTGACTGGTAACGTTCTGGCCTCGCATTCGGAAGGACGCTGGTTCGAATCCCTGTCCGACCATCCAGATTTGGGTTTTCCATAGTTTCTCCAAATCACTCCAGGCGAAAGGCCACGGCTGAATTCCTTCCCATTCCTTGCCACCAATCCTTTCCCACCCCTAATGACCTCGACCTCGACCTCGACATCGATGAGGCGTAAAGCCATAAGCAAAAAAAAAAAAAAAAAAAACTCTTCCCACTCCCATTCTTCTTCCTATGTCCTCATTGTGAGGCTACCGTATATTTGATGGAGTAGTTTTAATTATAAATAATTCAGTTCTTTCGATTCAAACAGTTTTTTGTTTATTGTATATTATTTTAATCCACTAGGAATTACATCGAAATTGGATAATCTCTGAAGATGCAGGTTCCTTTTAGGCAATGATAAGCACAAGCACCCGATCTACGCTTCTACGCCGATAGCCAACATCTCTGGAGTATTTATTTCCATAGCAACCTATATCGTCTTGCTTTTCTCTAAGAGTATATATTATTAATTTTTGTCTACTCTCAGGAAACAAAAATATTATTTTCTTATGAAATATTTCTGTTCTGTCACATCATCTTCTCTCTCCTCAATTGGTAATTATTCATGCTGCTCTTATGACCTCTTTCACTTATCTCTGTTATATTAGTTGATGTTTACTTATTTCACCAGTTGCCCGTATCTTCCGCCTTGATCAACATCTCAGCCCAGACATTCCCAAGTTCAACCACCCACTTTGTTCCTGCCTTTCCTTTCATTCTGTCCGTTGTCTCCCATACTCTTCTGGTCGTTCCATTCTTGTCCATCCTGATTATATGCCCAACAAATCTGGCTCTTTTTAGTCTGATTAGATAGTTCTTTTTAGTGGTGAATGTTTCTAAAATTGTTATCATGTGAGGGCAAGGGGAGCTCAGTGGCTTGCATTTGCTTTCTAAATTTCTGGATCCGGTCCGGGTTCAAATCCCAGTAGGGCCAGGAATTCTGTGATTCAGATTCTATGTTAAACTGTAGTTCCCAGAGCAAAGAAACCGGCCGTCATATCTCTGACACAATGGCTTAGTATCCCTCCTTCGGGAGGACCCTACCAGCCTCGGTGTTGTGGACTACGTTAGTTTATTTAAGGTCTAGCAGACTTCCGAAAACGCGATGATGACAGTTTGACATTGCAACTGCAATGTTGCATTTAAAATACAGTTATAACACTCGATAGCAAAGAACCAAAGAATTGATTATGTCGAATGGGAAGTGGTGGAGGGACGCATCGCCATTTTGGGATCGTTTCGCCGGCTGTACAGCAAAACTTCTGATTTGGTGACGTTATATCGATCTAGGGTCAGTCAATAACAATAGACAAGAGTAATTTATTTCGTGTTGTGAGGTATACACTATACAGTAATTTTGGTAAATTATGTGTGTCAACCGTTTGCGTTAATTCAAGGCTTGTAAATAATATCTGCGTTTGTGTGTGTTCGAGGGTTGGCACACCGGAAGTAAGGCAGATTGTAATAAAGTCTTAATGGAGGAAGAAAGAAGGGCGGCAAATATACGGTATTTTTTTAATAGTGGCTAGTAAAGAGAAAGTATGGTTTTCTTTTAGTCACTTTTGAATGTACTTTTAAGTAACTGTGGAATGTGTAATATTGCTAAAGTATTCTTTGAAGTTGGCGCCTGGGTACACATTAACAACTTTGGTTTCTTGACGACTGTTGTTGTTTGATGTCAGGAGTTGCATGATCCCTTGTAGTGTCGGAAGTCTGGTGAAGAATCTTACGTCCAGCGTATTTATTTTTTCTTATGACTGCGAGGTCTTTAGAGGCGGAGAGGATGAAGGGCAAGGAAAGGGAAGGAACTCGGCCACGTCCCTTTGAAGAACCGTCGTACCATTCGCCTGGAGTGATTTCGGAAAATTATGAAAAATCGAAATCTGGTACGCTTGGCTGGGATTCGAACCCGAGCGATACCATTCACCATCAGGCACGGTACGTCCAATGTAGTCGAAATGATACGTTTATTGTCGTATCTGTGATTCAGTGTTATTTTCTCCCAGAATTATCGTGCACGAAGAGAAATCGTGATCCTCATTTTGATGTTTCGCAAACCGACACAACCAGAACGCGATAGTCCTGAAGCTCTAGAGAGCGCTTTGTAACCAGGGAACTCTCTGACAGGTAAACTGTTCCCCTGACGAGATAAGTCAAACATCAACAGTGTTTATTGCTAGTTATTTTCGGCACGGTTGAAAAATGTCACCCTGCTTCCTTTGATATTTGGGGCGGTTCATTCCACCTAATACACTTCTAGTGCGAGTTACGCAGGAATCAGTAACCCAGAGTTTTATTCGTAAGCTTAGATTTCAAAAAGGAGGGTTTAGTGACAAATTATACCTACTAGCTAATAGGAATTTGTAATGTAATACAATACCGTGATAATATTATTAACTAATTTAAATAATTATTAACAACTGTTAGTTAATGATTAGTAACTATTCCATTTGACTGCCTATGGTATTACTATACACTTAACTAACTATTATTGCTAGTTATTGCAATACAGACTCAATTTCCATACAGCCATATATAATATTAATACTAGTAACAACATGTGTAAATCATTCCTTTTCTAAACCATAGATACTTTACTAAGCCAGTAATTTTTAAGATTACGAAGTTGAAGGAGAGTATAACCGTTATATTAATTACATATAAGAAATTCATCCAGTTTTTTAGAACATTCATAATTGGTGGTGAAACATACAAGTTTATTAACTAGTTCTATCACCTTTGTTTTATTTCGAAAGTGGATCTAAAATATTGACTAAATGTTTTGACAAGTTTATTTTATGGTACCTGTAATTGCAGTACAATTTTTCTCGTCCTGCACAACTCGATTTTTACGTTTTCACGCTTAGCTTTTCCGTGTTATTTTTTATTCAGTAACGAAATTATTATTATTTGCGTTATATGTTTTCTTCAAATGAGAATTCATATCTTATGGGTGTTAGTCATATTTATCTCTGGATGGAATCAAAGACCATCTCTCAGTGAAAACCATACTCATCATCGTTGACCGATTCATTCAGCAGGATGCCTCTTAACAGACTTTTAAAGCTCGTAGGGTGATATAGTTGAAAATAAATCGGTTCATTTCATTTTTTAGTCTCTGGTCCATTACAGGCGTTCAGTTTCTAAAAATGACTTCAATGAATCGTCTTAAGTAAAGAAAAAGTTACTTGAAAATTGAGTTATCAAGGTTTAACTTAAACTTTAATACATTTTAACTGCTCCTGGTAAGGTATTTTATCGTATGTTTTTTTTTTTTTTTACTTATTGCATTATAAATAGAATTAATATTATTTTAATACAGGGTTAGTATACATGATTGAAGCGATTTCACAAACTTTTTGTAGCTATTATAAGATTGTTGGTGGTTTAATTAATAAGATAAATAATCAGTCCATCATAAAGTTCAGTTTAACATTTGTTTTTATTCACCAAGAAAACACGACGTCAACGATACTGTTTACATGCATAGATACAATCCAGAGATTGCGCAAAACACTTCTTCCACAGACAATACAGCACTTGGCCGTAGTAAAATTTAGTCGGAGAAAACTTTGCCGAAAAACTGACTGTTTCTCTGTCTCGGGTGCTTGCTTTATATTAACTTCATCGAAATTTCTAGAACATTTCAAAAGATTCCGACAGATATTTCTCGAACATTAACAATACTTAAACAATTGAAACATATTAAAAACAATCAGAATTAATACATAATCATTTACAATCAATACAAAATAGTCAGAAATGAAAATTAAAGATACTTAAACACAAAATTATTCACAGAAATCATTTTAAACTGTAGAAAATTGTCCTAGACATCGTAACTTGCATTAATACTTGGAATTACAAACATTTCAGGAATTCTCTTGCACAATTCTGTTCTTAAATATATTAAATGGCCATTAAATAATTTCTTTTCATAAAACAAAGTCTATATACATTGATTTACAGGAAATTGCAAAACAAACCTACCAGATCATATTCAACCAAACTCTAGCTTACTATAAGTGCTTCATAAAATCCAGGGCTGTTACACAATGTTATTTGACACAAGATTTTAGTTACATAGAAAAAATTCAAATAGTGTTTTGACATATTATGAGTGCTCTATGCGCCTGACTGCGGCCCTGATGATCGGGGTTCAATTCCGGATGAAGCCAAGGAATTTTCCTCGAAGCTGAACGTTCGGAACGGCTCTCTAGGCCCACTTGGCCTGCTATCCAATGAGTATCGTGGAAGAAACTCCGCGGGAAGGTAAAGAACGACCGGAGTGTGGCGTTGTCACATCCATTCTACTGCCAAAGGTTGTAATGGGAATGCGGAGCTCTACCTCCGTGAATCCTACTGGACGCGGCATGAGCAGTAGGAACCACGTGATCTTTTTAACAAGTGCTCTAATGTGTCTCCTGCAGATATCAAGTCCTAATTCTTGCTACACTCGGCGCAGCATGTTCCTATCAATCTTTTCAAAAGCACTGTTGATTCCAACTCGGCTCTGTAGGTTTGTTGGTAGAGGAAGTTTAAACACTAAACCTTTCACATAACCCTACACACAAGAAACCGCATGGGGTTAGGTCGGGCGAGCGTGGAGGCCATGATAGGAATAGTTGATCATTTTCCCTACCACGGCAGAACCAGCGGTTTCTCAATCTCCTGTTTAATAATTCACGAAGATCATGAAGGAAATGAGATGTAGATCATCCAGTTGGTGGGTGAGATCTACACAGTCGGTCTCGAGCCAGTTTTCCAGCATGTTCAAATACAGGTGCCCTGTAAAGGGGCATCAATAAATTACGTGAGGTGTTTTTCCGGATTTTCGGCCCCCCCCCCCCCTGGTGAGGTCTGGTCCCGTGAGACCCCTCTCCCCCCCTACAGATCGCCCTCGTAACTTTTTGAAAGTTTTTTTTGTTGTAAATTTAAAAAATCTTACGTGAGATTTCCGTTGACCCCCCTCTCCCCCCTGGTGAGATTTCCCTGGACCCCCCCCCCATTTCACCTCACGTAATTTGTGGACACCCCCTAACGGTCTTTTCAACGTTTTGATTGACTGTTCATGTCTGCGCTCTCGCAAATTTGAAACGCGGCTGCAAATCTTTTAGAGTTTTTCTAAATGACTGTAAAGTTTTTGTGGCAATATGGCAGATAATATAGCTGCAGTAAATTAGCGTCAATCATTTCATTTGTAGTGGTATGCCATATTGGAAGGTATCGATGACATCACATTTCTTGCTGCAGTGATTAGCAAAGTTGGTCGGCTGCGAGATGTCAGTGTGCGGACCTTGTGTGGATGTCAAGGCTGGAGAGAGTGGAACGCACAGTGGATTGGATCCACTCTCGCTCTCGGTGGAGCAAGTCGCCGACGCGGTCACTGGGCCTGCAGCAACGTGCTCGGTTATACTACACAGTCGAGTCGCGGCCTCTGCTTTCCCAGCATACATTCTCGTATGGAATAAAAGGGACCAACACGTCCTGGATTTCACTGAAATCCTTCCGTTTCTTTCACGATGTGACAGAATTTCTTTGTTCACTGCTATTCGAGGATTGGATTTAGTCTCGCATGAAATCGTTGAGCTGCTTTGTTTGATGTAACTGCCTTTTCCAATGTTTTTATTTAGGTACTACTGATATGTTACAAGTTTGCAATAAGTGTTATAGCCAATTATATCGCATCCAGTGAAAACATCTTCGTCAGTTTGCCCACAAACATTCTTTGGAAATGCCACCGTATCGTTTTCCGCCTGTTTGTTATTTCATGCGGTCATAGTCACTAACTTTTTAGCTTTTAAAATCAAATTTCTAGTTTAGCGTCATACTAAAGTTTGGTATTTCTGTATGTTTTTGCAAGTTAATTACAGAATGAATACAATACAGCTTTACTCAATGTACCGGACATCAAAATTCATTTCAATCATGCGAAATTAAACGAAATTAGTAATTTAATAAAAAAAGACAAGTGTTAAGTACGGCTCTCTCTTCCTCTATTTGTTTGTAGCAGTTTGTTTTGCGGATCAGTGTGAACTAACACTCGGATATCCGCCTAGGAACCGCCTTCTGTTGCTGTTCAGACATACCTTCTGTCACAAGGCACTATTGATTCACTTTGGGGTCTGCAATGCAGATGAAGTTTTTTTTTTATATTTTCCTGAATAGAATCTTCTCCAAGAACAGAAATATGTTGGTATCGATTTCTTTAGTACAGCCCTGAGTCACAAGCTAAAAATCAATGGAGACGTGTTTCTTCATGACACGACCTCATATCCGTTCAGTACTGGACTTTCGGTATGTTGATAAAACTGGTTGCAGAGCTGACGAGTAAAAATGGAAATAATTACGAAACTAAAGTTTGTGTGTAACCTTTACTCTTCTATCGCTTTAATACGCCAAAGCACTGCCCACAGTTCTTACTTTTTTATATAAAAAATATTAGTTTAGGTTTGTCCACAGCAGCATAGATACACTTAATCATGCAGCACACATTTAACCTTAAGTCAATCAGGATTATTTTTTTACTATGTATTGTATACTGTAAGATTCGATTAAATAAGAGCGACTTTAAAATAAAAAAAATAATTAATTGAACCCTTCACTCGATAAACATGCAGTAAAACAAAACTAATTTTCTACATAACCTCCATTTTTTTTTTTTTTTTTTTTTTTTTTTTTTTTTTTTTTTTTTGCATCTCGCAGGCAGTTTCTTGTTGCTGTTTTATAAATATTTCTTTGTATTCGATGTAAGCAGTGTCGAATTCAATTATAAAGGAATTGTTGATACTTTTTTTAATCTAATAAATTTTCGTTGAGGAGTCTAAACAAATGCTATTCGTATGATGACATATCTTAACTACAATGGGGATTAGGGATATTTACAAACACTACCGATATACATCGGGGAAAAATATCGATATTTTTGGCTAAAGGGAGTAATTACCTTAAAAAATCATAAAATACATCAAAATTTTTAAGAAAATTCTGAAAATTAAAGACACAGTTTGAAATTATACAAACTTTTATTAATTTATTATTATTTTTTTCAATCAGTCAAACCAGTATTCGTCTGATATGGACATCAAAAGGACTCTCTGTTTTATGTGCTCCCCCGTCTATCAACTTCTGTTGTTCGATACAGCTAAGTTGACTGCAGAAGCCACTCTTTCGGACGACACAGAAGAAGCTTGACATACAAGGTATTTCAACGCTAGCTTGGAGCGCTGGCAATTCACCCAAAACTTTACTAGGTCTGATTTTCTGTCTATTAATGGTTGCTCTAGATACTGCTTAAGCTCATTGGGAACTGAGCCAGAGCTTGGAACCTCTTACATAACAGTAGTGCTAAGGGATAATAGCTTTTCATGTGTGGACCGAATTGATGTTCTATCTGTGATATCTTGTGTTGCTGCTGCTGTAGACCTTACTTCTGGAGAACGTTGTCCTCGTCGTCTGAGTTCCAAGCGAATATCACTCTTTATTGTAGATATCGCATTTGACTCACCGATTGGAGAAGTAAAGTGTATACGTTTGAAACGAGGGTCCAGAATGGTAGCTGCTGCAAGTAATGTATTTCTTTCTAAAGGACTTAATTTCTCTGGATGCCCGGACGGGGATTCGACCCGCCCTCCTCCCGAATGCGAGGCCAGAATGCTAACCGTTACAGCACCACGCTCGATGAAACGGGAAACCATCCCAGTTCATCTTCCTAGGACTTTCCTTGGAGGGATATACATCACCCATGGTAATCGCCTACGACCGGACACGGGAGAGGCGTTCGAAGAGGATCTTACTATCAGTAAAAACTATTGGTGTCACAGTGATTGAAAAACTGAAAACCGCTGACGAAGCTGTTATATTTCGATGAATTCACTTTTTAAGACACTTTCAGAAGATTGGATATGTACGTATATTTTTCCTATATACATGTAAGTATGTAACGATTAAATTGGATACTGAATTGTGTTCGTAGAAAAAATATCGAATTGGTGCTTAAAATCGATACACCAAATACAATATCGATGTATCTAAAATAAAAATATCGGCGATAAATATCGATTTTATTTAGAAAATATATCGATACGTCGATATATTTTGCCCATCCCTATGTTCTTCTTCATCGCTTTCCTACCTATCATCCAGGAGGACGGGGGTCAAAACCCGTTCGGCCATCATGACTGGAGTTTTCCGTGGTTTCCCTCAGTCATTCCTGGCGAATGCTGGGATGGTTCTCTACAAGGCCACGGCCGACCTTCTATCCCCCTTCCCTCACCATAGGATAGTTAGGCTGAAAAGAGTCTTCGTGACTCTCCAGCAGCCCACCTCCCGGCCTTCAGCTGGTAGGAATAAAAAAATTATAAAAAAAATTCTTCTTCTTCTGGTCCCTATTCGTTCCGCATGTCGGCAACCATCTTGGCTGTCTTATCTCTGCGGTTCGGTGTTAATAGTGTTGAATTCTATTTTCAGGCGGTTATTGGGACATTTTTTAAATCTAAATCTTCGTTGAGGAGTCTAAACAAATGGTATTCGTGTGGTGACAAATCTGAGCTAGAGTGGTGATCATTAAAGAAGTGTTGCCATCTCTAAAAGAAATATTTATGCAAAATATACATGTAGAAAATGCAAAAAAAAAAAAGGCTAAAGTTTTCAGAAACTACTGAAAAAAAGGTCAAGAAAATTAAATCTCTACCCAAAATAAACTCTACCATGATTATCGCTACCATTCAACACTTCTTTCAAAATGAAATACTACCAAAAACAACTGTACCAATGAACAATTGCTCCAAATGTTATTTCTTCGCAGTAACTTCTTTACCATTTACGAAACCTACAGCATTACAACTCTTAACATACCGCAAGAATCAATACCAAACGCAATACCTACCATAAATATATATATCACTTTTACTCTTTATCAATATCAAGCCTACCTTTAACATGTTAACTAAATCGTAAACCTACTAAAATAAAACTTAACTACAATAATTCTATACCCCTCAAAAATCCAACATGGTAACTTTACCATTTTCTAACACTACCGACAAAAAACAATACCAGAATTTAACCCTACCGGAAAATCCGAACTTGTCTATGTATCATGCAATGCAAATAACAGAAAATATTGATTGGCTTGTGTCTGTAAGACACAATCGTGATGTGTAAATTTTATCTAGAAAATAATCTGATACAAAACGTAAATATATATAAAAATCAATGTACGTTTGTTTGTATGTATGTAAGTCTTCTAAGCGCTCCTAAACCGTTCATCCGATTACGAAGAAACTGTGGTGAGTTGTCGAGTGCGCGATGGTGAAGGTTCCTAACAAATAAAATTTTGAAAAACCACTCCCTCTTTCCCTTTACAACCCTTAATTTAATCAAACCCACAGATTTAATCCGATTTTGATGGAAATTTGCACACGTATACTTTAAACCAAACAGAAACATACTGCCAAAAATGCAACCCCTCTTCCCCTTTACATCCCCTTAATTATTGTCAATGTTCTTTATAAAAAATTACAGTTTCTATCCGATTTTGAAGGAAGTTTACACACACATACTTTAAAACAAAAAGAAAAATACTGTTTACATTTGGTTTGACAAAGCCCAACCCCTTTCCCCCTTTAGCAGCTCCCCTCTTAATTTCCAGTGATCTTTATAGAAACCCACAGTTTCTATACGATTTCGATGGAATCTTACATATGTATAATTTAAAATACGGAGAAAAATACTATCTACAATTGGGTTAAAAAGCCTACTACCCTTCCCCTTTACCCAAACCCCTATTTTTTGGCAATGTTTCTGATATATATCCTCAGTTTTTATACGATATCGATGAAACTTTGGACATGCATACTTTAAAACAAACAAAAATACTGTCTACATTTATTTTGGAAGAACTCCACCCATTCTTAATTTCCAATGTTCCTTACATAAACTCACAGCTTTTATTTTATTTGAATGGAAATTTGCTCTTGTGTACACACTTTGACAATAAATTTGGCCACCGCTGAAAAATTCTATCACTCTTATTTTGCAAAATATAACATCAATGTCATCCCAGGAACAGTAATGCAATACTGGCAAGCCAGTATTGCGTTACTGTTTCTTAAGATGACACTTATGTCAGATTGTGCTAAATAAGACTGATAAAATTTTTCAGTGGCGGCCTAATTTATTGTCATAGTGTGTACATTAAAGCAAATGGAAAAATACTGTGTTCATTGAGTTTACAAAAAACAACCCAATTTCCCCTATCACCGTAACTAAATTTACACTTGAAACCATTCAGTGTTTTGCAAATATCTCAAAAACGCTGGGGAAATTAGCCAAGGTAGATTGCGATATTCGTAGAGAATGCATTTCCTGTTAAACAGCACTAGACCGATTCCGATCGAACAAATTGCTGACAGAGAAATTCGAACCTGAATTTTAAAAATTATTGCAACACACAAATCTACAGTTTTTATTCGATATCGAAGGAAGTTTGCACACATATGCTTTAAAATAAGTAAAAAGGGTGTTTACATTTTGTTTACAAAACTGCATTAGCTTTTCCTTTTCATTCCTCTTAAGACGGATTTACACATGCATCTTTTCCGTGTTTAGCATTTATCTCCAAAACGAAACGAAACGAGAGATTTTTTGTATATATGCCGAATGAAATCATCAAAAACATTGTAAATCCAAGACTATTGCAATGAACTTGAAATTGAATGAAACCGTACTTAAAATTTATCTAAAAATATCTAACTTTAACTAAATACAAACTTTCAAATGTATTCATTTAATCTATATGTGTAGTCAAGTGTAGCATTGCCGGGTCAGCTAGTTTTAGATAAAAATAAGAATAAACAATACATGGTTAATGTTTTTATAACAACTGAATTATTTAAATTTTCTAAAAAATTTCTTTGTTGTATCCGTTTATAGAGATACTTGCTTTACACTTGTAAAATCTATAAAACAATCAACTTAAAATTAACAATAATTAATAAGAATTCGTTGTGATACATTATTCTAACTAAAAATAAACAATACTAAAATTTTTTTACTCCAAGAAAATCGTTTACTTATCAGGAAACTGTTAAGGTTCTTTGGGTGGTTTAATTACTGCATTAATTAATTAATAAAGTCCACCAAAAACAAGGTTATGTTGATGCTCGTTTATTTTCAATCAAAACAAGTCTGCGACATTCACAAGCATAGTTGTTACAATCCAAAGATGCAATACTGACTTACTGAATACTTGAATTGAATCGAAAACTGAATGAAAACTTGCATGAATGTCTCTGTAACACTGAATGAATACTCTGTCCAGGCGATCTGTTTATATAGAGTCTATCGAATTTACGAGAATTCTTCAAAGGCATCCGCCCGATATTTCTCGATCATTAACAATCACTCAAACAATCAAACATATTAAAAACAATCGGAATTAATACAAAATTAATTAATAACATTACAAAATGATTAGAAATGGTAATTAGAGATACTTAAATACAAAATTATTTACAGAAATCCTTTCAAATGGTGGAAAATTGTCCTGTAGACATCGTAACATACATTAATACAAGTAATTACAAACTTTTAATAAATTCTCTTGCATCATTCGGTTCTTAAACATATTAAATGGTCTTTAAATAATTTTCTTACCTAAAACAAAGTCTATATACACTTATTTACAAGAATTTACAAAATAAACATATCAAATCACTTTCAAGCAAACTTTGGCTCACTACAAATATTTCACACAGTCCAATACTATTCAAAATACAGGTATTAGGGCTGTTACAACCCCTCCCCAGGATTCACTTAATTTTACACAGATAAAATTGATTGAATCCGTCACGAATCTAAGCAGGTTGAATGTACACATAATGCAGACACGAACAGATTACAATCAATCAACCATAATGACTTTTACAATGAACAAATACAATTCTTCATACAACATCTGCACATAGTCCATGACACTGATTTTGTTTACATTAATTGTCTTTTCTCAGGTCCAATCATTTTATCATTTACTGTTTTTACACAACAAACGTTCAATGCCATCACCTTAAGTTACAATTATTTTCACACCAAATTACACACTTGATATTTGCTTGGTAATGACAACAGTTTGATTACATTTTACAGCTGATAATTTGTCATCTTAATGTAGAAAGTCACAACATCATGAAAACATCAAAAGTTTCTACACAAAACTGTCACAAATTATACATTGAAATGCTTACATCTGCATCTGAACTTAAGTACTCACACAAGCTATTTACATGCATCAATTGAAATACTTATTTACAAAACTAGATATTTACAGGCTATTGACCCCTCCCCAAACCATGCATTTCAATTAATTCTCATAAGTGGGTTTCAGGATTTCCCTGGAAACCCAGAACCATGTAAGTTACTTTTTCCTAACCTTCCAGTTTTCTTCAACTTTTGTATACACATTTAATATTACATTTCTATTTTCACAAAGCTTCATTATATACATACAGAAACACAAACTTCCAATCATCTCAGACAACAGACTTTGGTACAACCACGCAACAGCTGAGACATACAATGGTTCTGTTTTAGCAAATTGATTGTCACTTAAACGCAATGCTGTTGACTCAACTGGTAATACAAATTTATTATTCTCACTACTACAGTTTAGTCCATCATTACTCCCAACCCCACTCTTCATCATCTGATTGCTACTTAAACTTACCAAATTACATGAATCAGTACCTAAAACTGTTTTAACATCTGGCTTACTGACTTCATCCACCAAATAATTATTTTTCTCAGCAACTACTACTTCACTATCAGCTTCCACATCAAAGAGGGTACAAAACATAGTGTCATCTAAGTCACATTCTGTACAATTTTCCAGATAAGAAACTGGTTCAATTAAATCCTTACTCCCACCCATTTCTTCAATGTCATCATCTACACCAAATAAAGAGCTAAATAACGTATCAGCTAGGTCAAAATTAGGACATTTTTCCAACTTAGGGATTGGTACATAAGGCTTTTCAACCACTCTCTCTTCAGAAGACAAATACTTTGACTTACAATTCTCCTCCTCATCTGGGTCTCCTATCCACACCACTGTATCACCTTCATCTTCAAGATATTTGAGAAACTCCTCGATTTCAGCACTTCTACAAACTTCATTACCACCTATGCTAGCACACATAGTCCCAACTATGCCATTCTGGATCTTACAAGTTTCTGATAGCCACACTGTAGTATGCACTATAAATTCTGCACCCCTTTTTGTAATTAAGCAGTGACCATTTCGAAAATCTTCTACATGAAAATTATTACTTTCGCACACTGATTCTAGTGATAAGGTACAATGGTGGTCCCCTTCCCGCTTTATCTTATTATCAATCTTTAAATCATCAACATCATTTATTACATCTATCATAACCTTATCCTGAAATTCACTTGCTGCTACCTCTACCTCTTCCAACAAATCTTCTCGGGGATTATTCATAAAAATAGTATTAACGCTATAGCAGTTGGTACCTGGACCCACCTTCTTGTCCACCACTGCGGGGCCCATCACAGGGGTGGTCTTTAGTTTGTCTGCCCCCCATGCTGCCTTTCCCTTTCAGATTGAGGGTTCTGTTCTCTCACTTCCCACTATCATGCCTTCTTGCGTAATTATCACGATCCCGTCCCCTAGATCTACCATTCCTTGACCCATTACCCCTTCTAGGGGGACTCCTGCTGCCCCTCCTATGGTGTTGAAGGTGGTAATGTTGTTCATTGAATGACTCCTGGGCATCCAAGCGTCTTAACAATTCAGAAACTCTATCCACATTTACTACATCCAAAGTGGCAATTAAATTTCTTGTTTGCTGGGGTAACCTAGCTCCTATCAAATCAATGAATTCTTCCTCTCCATAAGGATGGTCTAAATACTTACAACGGATCCAACATTTATGAAAAAAATCATGTTGAGTTTCCCTACCAGGTTTATACGGCCTACCAGTCATCAACTCCCTCTTTTCTTGAATGTGCCTGCTTGTCGACCAAAAATGTTTCAAAAAGTTTTCTTTAAACAGCTTGTAGTCAGTCACTTCCCTAGCTTGTCTATCACCCCATGTCCTAGCATAAGACTTTAGATGTTTACCCACAAGTGCAATTTTCTTATTATCGGGTAACAAATTAAAATAGTCTGATCTTTCAAAATTATCTATAAATTCAATAGGGTGAAGCCTCCCACTATCATCATAGAATTCAAATTCTTCTTTTACATCGACACTGACATTTGGATTACCTGTTAAGGGAACCTGACTTAACTGAATCTGTAACCCAGTAACCCTTTTTTCTAACTGATTTACATTACTTTCTAATCCACGCGCTAACTGTTCCTGTTGATTTACCAATGCATTAACATTTTTCCCTATACCAAACACTTCCTGTCTTAACTCATTAGCTTTAACATCATTAGCTTGGAATAAAGCAACATATTCCTCCCTCATCTTATCACAATTTTCACTGACTTCCTTCACCTCTTTATAAATTAAATTTTCACATTCAGTCTTATTCTGTTCACAAATTTCTGTAACTTTTTCAAATTTCTCCTGACATTCAGTTACTACCTTCCCCAATTTAGAATCTAAATTGTTAATATCCTCCTTGAATTGAGAGCTAAAACCCTGAAATTGCTCTGCGATTTTAACATCAAAACATTTAGTCAAATCAGCGAATATTTTATCATTGCTTTGTTGCAGTTGAGAAAACTTGTCATTGATTTCAGCAAATTTTCTGTCATTATCATTCCTTAACTCACTTCTAAATTCAAAAAATTGAGAATTGATCTCAGAAAATTTGCCATCAAGATTTAACTCATTTCTAAATTCAGAAAATTTGCTGTCAAATTTGGAGAACTTACTGTCAGTATCACTTTTTAATTCATTTCTAAATTCAGAAAAACTTACTATCAAGTTTACCATCAAGTTCAGAAAATTTTGCATTAAAATTGGTTACAAATGACTCTAGAAAAGCTTGCAGGTTCTGATTATCAGCCATTTTTAGTAATCAGCCAAATCAATATAAAAAACAAAATTAAGTAAAATTAAAATCTTTCCAATCTGTCACACTATAACATGCAAAAGAAATCACTTGAATATTCAATGCCGTACTTACAGTTATTCCTCACTTTGTATCACATTAAATTTCACTTAGAAGCACTTATTTAACCATTAAACACCACACTGACTTCAAACACTTAACCACACTTTTCACAATTCACTGTAGGAAGACGATTTTGAGGCCGAAGGAAATCCACTCGTCGTCGGAAGATTACAGCCGATTCCCGATGAAAATTCTCCGCCTTAGGCCGAAGAAGATCCACTCGGCGTCAAATCCGTGTCCTAGCCGGTCGAAATTTCCTCGCAGGTTATGTTCGCTTATCGCCGATACTCCGTCGCAATTTTCTGCAGATTCTTTTTAGAAGATAAACATCCCACAGATGTTTAAGAACTTCTCGTCATGTCAACGGTCGCCATGTTAAGGTTCTTTGGGTGGTTTAATTACTGCATTAATTAATTAATAAAGTCCACCAAAAACAAGGTTATGTTGATGCTCGTTTATTTTCAATCAAAACAAGTCTGCGACATTCACAAGCATAGTTGTTACAATCCAAAGATGCAATACTGACCTACTGAATACTTGAATTGAATCGAAAACTGAATGAAAACTTGCATGAATGTCTCTGTAACACTGAATGAATACTCTGTCCAGGCGATCTGTTTATATAGAGTCTATCGAATTTACGAGAATTCTTCAAAGGCATCCGCCCGATATTTCTCGATCATTAACAATCACTCAAACAATCAAACATATTAAAAACAACCGGAATTAATACAAAATTAATTAATAACATTACAAAATGATTAGAAATGGTAATTAGAGATACTTAAATACAAAATTATTTACAGAAATCCTTTCAAATGGTGGAAAATTGTCCTGTAGACATCGTAACATACATTAATACAAGTAATTACAAACTTTTAATAAATTCTCTTGCATCATTCGGTTCTTAAACATATTAAATGGTCTTTAAATAATTTTCTTACCTAAAACAAAGTCTATATACACTTATTTACAAGAATTTACAAAATAAACATATCAAATCACTTTCAAGCAAACTTTGGCTCACTACAAATATTTCACACAGTCCAATACTATTCAAAATACAGGTATTAGGGCTGTTACAAAACAATGCTAAAAAATACATATCCTAAACTGAATTTTTTCATACTAAAACACTTGAAACCATACTAAATTTAGCCATAAAAATGCTAACTTGGCAGTACTGATTAAAAGCTACCCAGTAGTTTCCCCGAGCACTTGCGACGCAACAGCAGAATGGAGCCGGGTGGTATCTTGCAGAAACAGGACGCTGCCGATCGTGATCTGGAGTCTTTCGGACCTTCCCCAAAAGTTCATAATAATATCTAGTTCCAACATTTCGTCTTTCAAGAGAAAAATCCTCGTACGTAACACCTTAAGCTTCCTAAAAGACGATCGTGAGAACCTTGCCGACAGGCAAACTGATTTTCTTCTATACTGGGGCAGATACGACTTTTGCATGCCATTTCATTTTCGATTTCTTCATCTGAGAAGTATTGAGTTCTACCCCTGGTTCAAAATATCTTGAGAATCCGCATCAAAAATGAATCTTCTCTTAGTACAAAGCTTTTGAGAAATTCGGGCGCTTACATCCTTCGGATTTGCCTTAAACATCCTTAACATCCACCATGAGATGATTTTGCAACTCCTTTTTTGCTTGTTCTCTGCACTGTTTCATGACATATTCCAGTTGTTGTAATAATGTTATGATTAGCATTTTCCTGCAGCTGTGTATGGGTGAATTGGAGTATAGGAAATGTTTGGATTTTCGAGCGGAGTTGTTAACAGACGTTGATGTAATGTTGTAGTGCAACCTGAAACAGAATGAGAGATAATATTTGGTATTACAGCATAAGACGTGACGAATTTAGTTTTTCACCATTTAAGTTGCCTTCGCGAGTACCATGTTACTGGCGTCATTACTGGTGTCCGCAGCTTTACCCGCCTTATTAAACCCAGCAGAAAAAAAAAAAACCGTACATGTCATGGAAGACTTTTTCAAAACTAGCTACTTTGATATATCGTTCCTCAAGGACTCTGAACGGTTTAATTTACGTTTTCTGTGTATTTTAACTTAATATATTTCAGAAAATTGAAGAAATAAATAACAAAATTGGATAGCAATGTAATGTTTGGTGTGTATCTGTTAAGTTTAAGCTAGGTGTGTTTGTATTTGACGTAGTGTTATCTTTGGAACCTATCTGATCAGTTAACGAAGAGATTATCACTTATTGATTTTTCCACCCGTCACGCAGAGTTATACCGCAGTTTTTATGTTACGTCCTCAGGTTTTCAGACAGTAAAAATCCGATTCAAATTGGTTCTGCCTGATACCTTAACAGAGAAATCCTTAAGTTACAGGAGCTACAGACTTTTATATGTAATGATTTACTTTTGGGATTGCCCTCGTATAAAAAGAACGGTGTTCGATCAGTTTGTTTGTGTTTTAGGGCGTGGTAAGCATCTTTAACTCCCCGAGGGCTGCTATCACTTGAGATTAAGAGTGGGACTCCTGCTGTTTGTTTGGTCCGCCATATTTTCCTCCACTGTTGGTTGTCGCGTCGGTGTGGTGTTTTCCCCCTCTGGGGTCGTGGCAGAAGGCTGTTTGTTTTTACCAGGGCTCTCTCTGATGTCGGCTCGGCTTAACTCGCGTACGTGCGTGGAAACGAAAGAGCAGCCGCCCTGTCGGCCAGTCTCATGCTATCACTTACCGGCTGATCTACTCTCAACTTCGTATTTACTGCTGCTCATCACGTCTAGGGTTTCTAGTTTTAAAGATGAATTTTAATTTTTTGCTGCAGCCTTGTCCAGTAGCATTGAAGTAGCTAGTTTCTCTATCGCTACAGCTAGATCAAATGCCGTTTCTTCTGCCATCCGTCTACAACTAAGAACCGGGGGGAAGAGAGAATTTCTTCAAGACTGTTAACGACGAAACAGTTTCCATTTCAGTCCTGCCATCGTACAAGGGATGCTTACAACTTCCTCTTACATTTCATTCCTTAATGACTGGAATAATACACACACACACACACATATATATATATATATATATATATATATGTGTGTGTGTGTGTGTGTGTGTATCGTTTTGGCCATCGGACTTTCAACTGTCCTTATCTTTCCCTAGCACTTCATCGATATAAGTTTCTGCATATTCTCCTGTGTTACCCTATTTCTTGCAAGCCTTTCTGTATCTCGGTAAGCCAAGGGTTTTTCTTTGGAAATGTGGTTATCTTCTTCTTCTGGTCCCTATCCGTTCCGGATGTCGGCAACCATCTCGGGTGTCTTGTCTTTGCTGGTTGATGCTCGGTTTAGCTCCGTAGTTGTCTTGGAGGTCCAGGTTCTCAGATTTTTAGCCAGAAAGTTTTTCTTCTACTAGCACTTCTCTTTCCTGGTATTTTCCCCTGGGGAACAGACTGCAGGAGTTCATAGCGGCTATTGTGCCGGCATCGGTAGCGTAGGGACTAGAGTACTGGCCCCGCGTGCCGAAAGTCGCCGGTTCGAGTCCAACCGAAGGCTGGGTGTTTAAGTGTTGTGTGTGTTCTCGTGATGTCCATCCCGTGGTGTGTCTAGAATTACTTGAAAGACAATATACACATGGAGAAACTGAAAGCACTGGATGAACTAAACTCATACTTGAGCTGGCGGTATGGCCTAAGGAAGCCAAATGCCATTAAAAAAAATAACTGCTATTGTTCCTCATGATGTGGTCAAGGTACTGTAGCTTCCGTGGTTTTACGGTGGTCAATATTTGCATATTATTTTTTTCATTTTGCTGAGCACTTCAGCATTTGTGGTGTGGTCTGTCCATGGTATTCTCAACATTCTTCGATAAAGCCACATTTCAAAAGCTTCTAACCTTTTACTGATAGTTTCCGTTTATATCCACGTTTCAACGCCATACAGGAGGCCAGAGAACACACAGCAGCGCAGGAGTGTAATCTTCGTGGTAATTGATAAATTACGACTTTTAATAGACTATTCATTATATTGAAAGTAGCCCCTTTACTTCATCAGATGGATCCCATTGGCTATTTACTGTGGTGTCAAGATTCGTATTTCTTGATACACATTCAGTGGTCTTCTGGTTAATCATAATATGGCATTGGGAGTTGCTGTTTTTGCCAATGATCTTATTTATATTTAAGTCCGTATTTGTTCCTGACTGTCTGCAAAAAGACTGTTTCATCTGCGTAGCGAATATTGTTTATCCAGTTCCCATTCAACAGTACTCTCATCTCCACATCACTCAACGCCTCCCTAAAGATTTACTCTGAATAGATGTTAAATAATAAAGGGGACAGGATACAACCTTGTATTAAACCACGAAGAATTTCTGCTTCATCCATATTTTCTCCCTTCAGTCTCACTTGAGCAGACTAGTTCCAATACAGGTTAATAATAATTCTCAGGTCTCTGTGATCTAAGCCAATACTTTTTAAAATTTCTATTATTTTCTGATGCTTTACCCTGTCAAAGGCCTTCCGATAATCTATAAAACAAGCATATATATCTCAATTTATATCTCTGCAGCGTTGAAATAGTATGTACTTGTATGCTGAACAGAGCTTCTCCTGTCCCCAGTGCATTTCTGAATCCGAACTGTGAAGGTGATACATATTCTTCACAGAGCTTATATATCCTTCGGTGAAAACCTGCAGAAAGAGTTTCAATGTATGGCTCATAAGGCTTATCATTCTGTAGACAGCACATGACTTAGCCCAGGTTTTTTTTGGTAATGTAATAAAATCTGATTTGAGCCAATGTCGAGGAATACAACCAGAGTTGTAGATGTCATTGAACACTGTGGTCAACCACTTTGTACTATCTTCATCAAGTAGTTTAAAAAAATCTGCATTTATCTTGTCAGGGCCTGGAGGTTTTTCATCTTTCATTCCTTTTATTGTAGCTTGTACTTCAGTCAGTAAAATGCTTGGACCAGTTTCACATTCAAACTGTGGAGGTTCCGGACGGCTATACGCGAACAGTTGTTTTACGTGTCTCTTCCATGCATCTTTGATATCTTGAGTATCAACAATGACGTGAATGTGGCTAAAAACAATTATCCTGCTACGAATGGTGTCTGTAATCTTTTCTACCTGCGAGTGGAGTTCGTGATTGTGTCGTGTTCTGAATCGGTGGGGAATTTATTTCAACAGAACTTTTGTTTATAATTTCAGCCCATCTAGTTTTGTCATCGAATGAAGCCAATATTTAGTCTGTTATTGACGAATTTGACTAAAAAACGTAGATTGAATAATAATGAAACGATACAGCGTCACAAGCGTGATCAGGAAGAGTCGTCTGGCATTTTATGTACCCCTCTCCAGGACGCATCCTACCAGATTGTCCAACCAGCTTATCACATACTAGCGAAAAAGAAAGAACATTTCGCCCTGGCTGATAGAAGTGAGCGGAAACAGGAAAGGACAAAAAGACTTCGAAGTCGTCTCTGAGGAGAATGCTTAAGCAAATGAGGTTCCAGAACAATCCCGCCAAAGAAGAAGATAGGTGCACTTTGTAGAAAGGAGCAGCACTCCCAGACGATGCGCAGCTATTGAACAAACATGAAGGTTCTCCCTAAACGCAACAGTTGATTGTCGTGGTCCTTAGATGGTCTGTAAGGTAAAGAAGAAGAACGGTTCGGCAAAATACCACCCGCAATTTTGCAGTTTGACAGATATATCGGCTATTTTATTACTTCTTTTAATAACTTTGCTTGTATTTAGTTAGCGTTTCTAAAAAAATGGACATTACATTAAGGAAAATGGCATTTATACAAACAAACATCTGCTTTGTTGGTTGTGACGTGAAGGTAGCTGGGAAATCTTAAGATACTTTCTGTCTGCCAGTAGTTACTCAATTAGCATTCTATCTGATACAGCGCTGAAAGGCGAAGTTATCATTTAAGTAATCCTGCTACAAGCGTTCGCTGATGAATTTTAATCTGAAACATTATGATATGTATTGTGCATAAAGAAAAATTGGACTTTATGACAGACGATCAATCGCGAATTACTATTCTTGGTATTTTACAGATGCACAACGCGCTTATCAAAAGAATTGTATCTGCATGAATTCAGTTTTTATCTCAATTTTTAATGGGCTGAACTTAATGTTTTTATAACATTTGAACCACAGTTGCTGTAAACCTATTAATATTTTTTGACTATTGTTGCCAATTAAACTTTGTTATACGTAAGGTTCAGAGTGGAGTTTTGTCAATGTATATCAGAGTATGTTTTGTAACTTATTGGGGGGGGGGGGGGGGCTCTGAAATTAGCAATTGGTTCTCTATATGTTACGCCACGGTGCTCAGTTCGGTAGCATCGTTTCCAATTAAATTAGTGGCGATGATAAGATGAAAGGGTACCTGAGTGGATCTTCAGCGTTACCTGCAAAGCGTAATTGGTATATCCGATGTTTGTGTTGGAGGACAGGCGATGCCGGGAAGGAAGAAGATTAAAAGCGACAAGAAGAGCGTGCAGGGTGAAAGGGACAGGCGGGGGCGCGTCCGGACACTTCATTGCGTCCGCCGCGATATTGCGAGGGGAAGTGGAGGGGGGAGAGCGTCCCACACTGGCTCCCTGGCTGCTACTGTGCAGGCCGGGCGAGAAGGTTAAAGCATCACCAGCAGAACACGGATAACTTCTGCAACGAATACATAACAATAATATCACTGACGCACAGCGATTAATAATATGATGCTTAACTCTCTCACATACTTTTTTTGTCTCTCCCCTTCTTTGTGTTTGTTTATCTCTCTGGCGTCCCCTCTCTCTCTTTCTCTCTCTCTCTCTCCCTCTCTCTCTTTCTCTCTTTCTCTCTTTCTCTCTCTCTCTGACTCTCCACTTTCTCTGCATTTCCCTTACTTTCCTTCTCACTTTTCTTTGTCTCTATTTTCTGTCTCTGTCTTTCTCCGCTTCTCTTTTGTCATTTCTTCTCACTTTTCTCTGCTTCTCATTTTTATCTAATTCTCCCTTTTCTCTGCCTCTTTCTTTTTCTCTGTCTCTTCATTTTCTCTTTGCTTCCCTTTCTTTGTCTTCCACTTTTCTCTGTCTCTTCCTTTTTTCTGTCTCTCGCTTTCTTGCTTAAAAAAAAGAAAAAATCGTGAATTCTAAGCTTGCGGTAATTCATAATTTTTCTGGGGTTTTATGACATGTAGTGATTGTGGATTTTATCGTCCGTAGGAGACAGTTTTATATACTGTTGTTAGGTATGAGTGATTTAATTAGTTCTTCCAGAAATACGTATAGACGTTCAGATTACGACAGTTCAGTTACTGAATGTAATAACTATACACTACTGGCAATGGTGGGTGAACCAGGAAAGTGTATGGTAGGAAAATTATCTAAGGACACAGTTAAATTTAATAAATCTTATTTATAATATCTGAAATCACTATTGAAAATCACAGGTAATACTTTAGACACAAACAAAATTCTTTAAGATAGATATACGTTTATTTTTGTAATGTAAAAGATTCTGAGATGATGTACGATATAGCAGTGTGAACATTGCTGCTGCGAAACATTAACTCCATTTCATTTCTCTCTGTTTCAGTGGGCAAACATGTGCATTAGTTTCAGAGTACAATGCCGTCATTTAGGGGCGTCCATTAATTACGTGAGGTGTTTTTGTCCGGAATTCCGGATCCCTCCCCCGTGGTGAGGTATGGTGTTATCTCTCCTGCTTCCTAGGGCGGTATTACCCACCCCCCTCCTTCCCCGTCCACCCCAAAGCCAGTATCGGCGTCGTTTGAAGACTATTTTTTATCTCTACTGTTTTTCAAGAAATTATAAAGGAGTAAGATGACGTAAGATTTCTGTCGACTAACCCTCCTCCTGGTGAGATTTCGCCGAAACACTCCTCCCCCCCCATTTCACCTCACGTAAGTAACGGTTGCCTGCTTACCTCTCGATCAACTCAAGGACGTATGGACAACGCTTTTTCTTGGTGTTTATTATGTTCGAAATACTTTTCCTTTTTTGTGAGTAACTATTACTTCAAATTCAAAGTTCACTGTTATTTGATTCTAATACTACACGCATTTTCGTTCTTGCAGTAGGAATTTATTGTATTGCACGCAACTAATCGACAAGAAAATAATTCCTCTATCTATTTCCAGTCAAGTTAATTGTGAAAAGGAGTTTCTTTTTTATTAGTGTCCAGTTCTACTTCTACCTGCATCACTCTCAGCTTGTACACTGCTTAAACAACGAAAAAAAACACTACTTTTTGTAGACTCAGAGATAATATTAATAAAAATTCTATCCACTCTTCACAAACTACTTTCGAAAAGGAACTGTAAAGAGGCGGAATATTCTGAATTTCATGTATGTATGACATTGCGACAGCTAAATCTTGATAAAAACACCATTCAGCAGAAAATAAAATACATTTTTTCTGCATATTGGTCCAGTTACAGTAGGTAAGGGGTGCCAGATATATCAAATGTTGTGAAGATACGCGTTTCCTCGCTACCTCGTGTTCGCCCTACTTTTCTTGCTGATCTGCAGCTATAGCTAGCTACTCCGCTCCCAGCTCCCTTTGTGTTAGAACCCGCTGGAAGGGAGCTGTTCCGTGGCCGATAACTCCGGTGCTTGCTAGCCGTGGAATAAGAGCGGATTAACGACTAAAAACTTTCGGATTCCCCGCTTGAAGTAACTTCCACAGAAACATAAGGAACTCTTACCGTTACAAATTTAGCCCTGCAGCTTAAGCCGCCCTCCACGAATATTATTTGTAATCTATGTTTGGTCGGCCTCCAGCACTAAGAAAAGAACCTTTGCGGAAAAACTTTTAACATTTTGTAATTCAAGTTATCAAAAAACAAAAAATACCGATATTTGCCCAGGGTTCAATAAAAGTAGGCCTTAATTTTTTTTTTTAATTTTGAAATTTCTTAAACACAGACATTACTCCACAAAAGACTTGGGTTGAATGAGCAGTTGAACAGTAATTCACTACTAGTGCCATGTATGTATTTTCTTTTTAACCGTGTGCTACATGAGTGAATTGGTATGTGATTCGTATGTTACATTGATTGAGACCAATGAAAACCACGAGTTAAAATTGCCGGATTACGGAATTGCTAAACATTAAGGTGACATTAGGTTGTAGCCCTTGCAGGTTTCCAGAAGTCGGATACTGATTTTCTGGTTCTCACAGTGGGCAAAGAATAAGATCGTAAAAAGATAAAAATACAGAATTTCAGGAGACAACAGCGACTGAGGCAGTGTGAGACCCTCGACTGTTTTTATAGCGGTGATGTTCGAGCGGAATTCGAGATGCTTAGCTCATTGAGTAGGATTCGGATCTTTATGACCAAAAAGTAGAGAAATATACAGGAAAATATGACCTCAAAAAAGGTAAATATGACCTAAAAATGATAAAATATGACCGCACATTTAAATTTACTGGACATAAAAGCATGCTCAATTATGCGTCATTTATTTTATCTAGTCGTGTCCTTTCACGTAGACAGCATAATTTCCTTCCGTGAACTCGTGGCACCATTGAGAAATTAAATTTTAAATCGTTTTGTTGAAGTCAATTTTTTTTAGATAATTTACGGAATAGAACTATTTTAGCTGCACTGAAATATTCTTCTCTAAGTTCCCTTACGTAACTTCGCACTTTCAGAAAACTTTTTTTCGGCCTGGTGGTAGGTCTACTCACTGATCCACTGCAGATTTAATGATGACCGAGGATATTTCATTGAGTTATTGATTGACGCGGATCGACACAGGCATGCTTCTGCTGCATTGTCGAGAATGAAAGGCGGGCGGAACATTACGTTTAGAGAGTGACAATAATGTATAACTTTAATTCTTGAGTGATGAATTCTGACCACAGTGAAAATTAGTTTTTTTCCCCCCACCTGTATAGCAGAAGTACAGTTCTTTTTTTGTGTGTGTCTCTGTCTTTCGACGTGTTTGTGAAAGTCCCGCTACATTGGTAGCTCTACCTTACGTGTAAATCTGTTTAGGATGAGGAAATTTTTTGGGGGAAAACATGGCTATGGTTCGTCAAAGACGACCTTATGTGAAAAACCCCTACAGTTTTCTTATGATCATATCAGTTGCCTTCTGCCTGATATATAATACTTAGTGGCACTTTATAGGCGTGCCAGTGTCTTGGCATTGCAAGGGTATGGAGTCTTTCGTCATTTTGTCTAAATTTATCTATTCTGTCATAAAATGTTTCTATTTGTATGAAAATTTCTACATGAAGTGGGTTAATGTTCGCTGTGTCGTAAAGGAAGTCATTTGGTGCGAATCTGGATGCTCTTAATATTACTCGTAGGTATCAATTCTGAAGTCGCTGGAGTTGGTCAACTGAAACTAAATACCTTGGAGTCACCATTGACATAAAGCTTCTCTTGCGGAAACACATCTTAGACAGAAGAAAACAGAGCCCAGCTATACTTAAAAATCTTTTTCCGATCCTGTACCGCTCCGAACTAGCCACAACAACAAAGCATAGTCAGTTATTCTCCCCTTCATACTATATGGATGCCAGGTGTGGGGAACTGCAGCCAAATCCAACATAGACCAAGTACAGTTCTGTGAATAATTATCTTAATTTCTTCTCATCTATATCTAGTCAATTCCCTGTACTTTTAAAAAACTACCAGATTTTTCCTCAAAATGTGACCACATATATTATCTAAATATGGCCAAAACTAGTAAAACGGTCTAAATATTCCTTTATATGCTATATAAAATACATTTAAATACAATCAGAAACATTGATTCAGTTTTTAATTCAGAATTACAGTTCAAAAACGAGACAGGAAAAAAATATGACTTGTTCTAAAGATCCGGACCCTACTCATGAGTATTGCGATGGCTGGTTCTACTTGACACCTCCATACATAGACTCATATGTCATGCGTGTGTGGTTTTGCGTTTGGCCTGTAGGGGAAGTTCGGGTAGTCCTGGACATTTAAATTAATTTGCAAATAAAAATAAAATAAACACAACGAAATCCTCTCGGGTATCCAGCCGGATGGTGTTGTATAAAAACGACATTTCGACAGATAGCTCTGCTTTCTTCGCGTCTTCTAGCTATCGCAAGCTGACTGTCGTGTTTATACAACACCATCCGGCTGGGCACCCGAGAGTATTACATTGTATCATTACGCCGGGGAAGCCTCCACTCACACAAAATAAACACCTTTTATGTCTTTATTTTAACTCTTAAAATTAAACTGGAAACTTCTCCAGTCATATTAATTAGAAGTTAGTAATCATAACATTTTTATCAACGAACTAAATTGAAAACACTTTAACCTTAATTTTTTGGCAACACAAAAGTTGTCGGGTCGCCCCGGATACGTGGTGGTCTAATCGTTTTTTGACCTTACAATAATCATAATAATAATGGATATCTGAAGTATCTGTATAAACACAATCTTCATGGGCTCTGTCTTTGTTTCATAGCACTAAATCCAGTCTTGTTCAAAAATTTCTCCACGTACGTGCATTCGGTCTGCTTTACTTGATTTGTTTCGCAAAGACTTTGAATACTTTTATTTTTTATTCAACGGCTTTATAGCGCCTTTACGTTTTTTTACTTTTCGCTTTGCCCCTTTTTATTGTCTTTACTTTTCTATTCCGTCCTCTCCCGACGTTTAATATGGTGAAGATGTTATTGTAACATTCAATAACCTCCAAAGAATTCTAACAGAAAAGACGAAAAACTTCTACCACGAACAAAACACACACTAGTTTGGAACTCACTGGTCGCACAAGCCGCATCTCAGTTGCATTTGTTTTAGTAAAGTTTTACCGACGCAGCGTTGTTGGATTGTTAAAAAACCAAATGTCCGGAGCTACCCGATCTTCCCGTACTTAGTTGAAACTAATTACTCTTCTATCGATATTCCATTATATACATGTTGAAAAAACAATACAGGATTGTGCTTTGTTACCTATTAGCCAAAAGCTATTAAAAAAAAAAATCTTGACTCTTCTCTGGTTGGACTCCTGTGTTGGTGCTCTGTAGTCTTCTAGGGTATCGGACGGTGTTGTAGAAACGCAGTGATTTAGCAGCTAGCTCCGCTATCTTTATCAGGTGTCAATTAATTTCCAGAGGTTACAAGCTTGCTGAGAGATAGTCACAGCAAGTAGTGTGTTCCTTAAGTCACAGATAAAGATTTCTATAAAAATGCATAGATGCAAAAGAGTTAAAAATAAAGTGCAAAATCTTGGTTCAGAGGGTGGATAGTTCGACTCCTAACTTCAAGGAGTAATTTCTTCTATCCCTACTATTATTGACCCTGCGATGTTCGAATTCAGTTAATGCCACTGAACAAACGCTTAGTTCATTACAAATCACATTTTTTTTAGGTCAGTATGGTCTAGATTAGTAAAAAAAAATATTTTTTTGTAAAAAGGACAAAAGATTGATCGACCGCTGGCCACGATTTGCTGCTTGACGAAACTTTTTTAATTTCGGCGGCCGCACGCTTCAACCATGAATTTCATTGCACGAAGCTTCCCCTAACTTACCATACGCTCATGCTTCTTTTCTCTCCTTTACCCTCTCTTATTTAAAAAATTAGTTAATAACCATACATGCCATTTTACTGATTAAGAAATACTGTATGTTCAACGTGGATAATACGTAATATAGCGCATGCGTAAAATTCGAGGAATCCGCCGTTTCGGATTTACAATTTATTAATTGATATCCGGCTACGTAATTTAAAAATTAAAAGATCCAAACATTTTCAGGGAATTTACGTTATCAAGAGTGAAGCTGCCTGGTTGACCGTTAACTCGCTACTGTTAATCATGAAATTTGCAAAAAACTTTAAGTGGTGATTTCGCATACGTCTACATCACATTATTATATCATAATTTTGCGTGGTATCAGCCTGAGATTAGGATAAAATATGGAGCTGATCAATCACTCTCAATCATCAGAGAATTCTTTTTTAATAATCAATGAATTGATCAAATTGCTGGATGAAATACAGCAAACGATTTCAGTGATACGACTGCTTTTGAAGTTCGAGCCTCTTTGTTTGCCGTATTGTTTAATGAATCTCTTTGAAATCAAAATCGTTGCTCCAATTAGGGGGCATTAATTTTATACGGTTGCACTTAACTTAAAATGGCGTAATTGCAGGCTCGATACCAACAGTTAGTTCCGTAATGTTCACTCCTACATTCACACCTGCTGTGGACGACTGTAACTCTGTTGTGAATCTCGGTTATTGAGAACAGTGTAGGCCCTATGAAATTTGAATTGAATTCGCTATTCAAGAGGAAACTATTTGTAGTTAGTGGCTAAATTCTTACATTTCCAGTTTCTGATGATTCTGGCTACTCGCTCGGACATTTTGAGCTCCTAATTTGAAGTCAACGCATGGCCTAGAATGTTGAAAATACAATGAGAAATGTAATGTGGTTATGAGGTTCGAAATACCAGCAAAAGCCATTTAATTAGTTTTGCGTTGATCGCGCTCAAGGAAACACAATTTGTTTCTCGCAGTCGAAATGTTTTTAACAATATTTATATCGTACAGAAGTATAATATTCTGTCGTAATTTGTCCATTAAATCGTTGGCTTTGACTTTCTTTGAAAGAGAAAAGAAAAAAAATTGTTCTGGTATCAAAGCTTTATTTATCAGTAAGTTGGATAACGTTTCGCTAGCCAAACTATCCACCAAATTTTTCTTTAGCAAATTTCTGGTAATATTAAAATATATTTTGCCAAGAAATAAACTAATTTGTTTCTCCACTACTTCCGCATTGTTCTTAATAATTCTGTAAGCCGGCTGCTGAACCGGTGCAATAGGGTAGTTATCTCTTTGTCCCCATTAGGCGTGCTATTAACTGTGATTTTATTTCATCGTTTTAAGCTAAGTTCATATTGTAATTTAAATCTTAACAACTCTATTCTATAATGGGAACATTGGGACACCGTTTTCATTAAACTGAACAGCCAAATATGCACTACTAAAAATGATCGATTTCGGGGATACTTAGCAGCATCTTAACCAACTAGAAAATTGTAATGTGCTCATAGTGTAATTACAATTTTTGGAGATGTAAGCAACAGATATGCTGTATATCTGGTTCCGTTAATAAGGATTGCCCCGTCCGGGCATCCAGATTTGGGTTTTCCATGGTTTCCCCAAATCACTCCAGGTGAATGCCGGGATGCTTCCTTCAAAAGGCCATGGCCGAATTCCTTCCCATTCCTTGTCCCCATCCTTTCCCGTCTCTAAAGACCACGTTGTTAAAAAGGGACGTTAAACTGTTACAAAAAAAAAAAAAAAAAAAAAAAAAAAATAAGGATTGGAACACGATTACCATGATTGAAAAATTCCGGCGAGAACTATAACCTTGTGTACCTGAGCCAGTGCAGCTCTGGTTCTCCCTGCACAACATCCAACCTGAAGATGGCGGCAGAGTCAGCCGCCGAAAGCTCGTTGTCGCATTTCAACAACAAACGGTGGAAAACCCGTGAAGACTACATTTCAGCAAAAACTTATCTTTTTTTTCTACACGGTTTCTCTGTTAGCATTTGTCTTTATTTTTAAATAAATAATCTCCAGCACAAAGTCTTATTGATACAACATTAAAAAAAATTAAAGAATAGAAAATAGACTAATATCGTCCTAATTGTTACTTAATAATATTTAAAATGTATTATTTTCAGTTCTACATTCAAAATAATATTTAACTAGTAGCAAAACAAATATTTCTATACCAGATTCAAAATGAAAAAGAAATGGTACAATGGTTGCATAGTCCACTCAATGCACTGATGTTCCCTGATCGGTGACAGAATGAGAAGTGATTGGACCACGGTTTCACCATACACCAGCCGACTGGAGTGATGGCTTGATGTCGCTCGACATGATTTTCCCCACACGCCGTCACTTGATGGCATGAAGGACGAAACTGATGGATAGTGGACTGACCGGATATCCAAATAATCCTGTCAGTCCACGTCATCCACATCAATTTCCCCACAGACCACACGATAATGGAGTGGCGTCGTTCCGTGTGGACGGATGGAGCGATCGTGTATGGCTACGTGAACAGACTTGGTGTCTATTCGGTTGAAGACGTTGTTTTGCTTATGGGTAGTCGAAATTGTCGTTTAAAGATTACAGAAGCACCCTAAGATTTTTTATTTTTTGTTGTTGAAATTTTGATAACTATGTTAAGTAGCTCCTTACCAGGCAAAACAAGTACACCAGTGTTTGTGAAAATTTAAACATCAAGAAGGAGACTTGTGATTACAATTAAATTTATTCTACAGATTAGGGACATGACAACAAACAAATTATTAGAATTACAGGACTGTACATGCACTCTGACTATGCGTAATCAGTACGGTGTGAAACCATCACAGTTTCTAGATGTCGTGGCGTGGAATCAAAGAGAGCCAGGATATGCTACTGGGACACATACTTCCACTCGATTTGTAGGCACGTCCACACAACATCGACAGTGGTTGCAATAGGACCAGAACGAAAAATTGCCGAAAGACCATATAACAGACATGTTCGATCGGCGACATATCAGTGGAATTTGCTGGCCAGGGAAGCAGTGGCACCCGTCATTCTTCTAAGAAGGCTTCCATATTCCTCATCATATATGGCCGGACATTGTTCTGCTGGAATATGGCCATGCGGAGCTGCTTGCAGTACCCTCAATATTTTGGAGGCGAAATCGCATGTTCTAGCCAATGGCCCCTAAACCATCACACTTGGCATTTGTCTGCTAAGCCACTCAACATCACTGTCTGTCTGATTGTATTTACCACGGTACCGTATAACACTTACGTGGCAATCACTGTAGTTCAAGCTGAAGTGGGACTCGTCCGAAAACACATTTTGCCACTCAGCACGCCAGTGACGGAGTTCGCGTGCCCTTTACAGTTTGTGGCGTTACTGGTTTCTGGTCAGTTGAAGCCGACGCAATGGCGTTTAGCAGACACAGACTCCCGTTGCCGTGCTCTAACGTCGACATTGTGGACGAAGCTGTTCTATCGGTTACGGTGAGGCGGACAAGATGGTAGCCATCCGGCGTTGTGGTTATATTGTGTAATTCAGTACCTGCTGGCCGCTGCGTCGATTTCTTCTACCCATTGGTTCCACACACGCGTCACTGTCTTAGCAGCACGCCCTGTAAGAGTCGCTACAACACGGTACACCATTCGCCACTCACTGTCATATCACGCCCTTCATCCTCGACACGTCATACAGATTATTTTTACGGCTCTGCAATGACTGAAAGTAGCGAAACATTGACCTATGTGGTGACAAAAAGGAGGCCACCTCTCTTAAATTTTAATACTTATTGTGTTTTCACTGTAATAGACATCATCCGGTTATGGTGAGATTCCGATCATTTCTACTATGTTTTACAGTGTCTACAAACAGTAGTGTATATATCATCGTTGTGCAGGCAAAAGCTTTGCTTAATAGTTTCCTACCGAACGTGGTGGATGAGCGATAACGCCTGGCATTCGAGAGAAGGCGGTTTAAAATTATTGTCCGGTTATGCAGTTTTCCGTCGTTTTTCGAAATCATTCCAAGCTAGGGATGATTCCTTCAAAAGTTCATGACCAAATACCCGTTCCTTGACCTCAGTCATCTCTGACCTTTAATGACCTATATTTCGACAAGGCGTGGAGCGATAAGTAAAAAATTGTTGGTAGCTTCGCACTGATCGTATAATTTATAACCTCTGTGCAAGTTACAGTACTTCTAGTAAACATTTTTACTTTGTATTAATAATATGATTCTTCTGTAATCGACTCAGTTTCTCGCAATTGTTGTTTGCAACTCACAAGGGGCTAGGAAAATATTTTTGGATGGATCGTGGTTTTATGGGTTCCGATCCGATGAGGTATGGCACATTTTCGTACACTCAAGAAATTTATTGCGACAAGAGATTTTCTTTCTTAGGATCACTCTCATCAATACTTTCTTCGTTGCAGCCATTGTATCACTTCCTAGATTTCTATCCAACAATTTTTTTTTTTTTTTTTTGTTGTCATCAATCTCTCGACTGGTTTGGTGGAATCATCCATCCCTTCCTATATTCTGCTAAACTTTCCATCTCAACATATACCTTACAACCCACGTCCTTAATTAAGTGCTTCATATATTCTAATTTCTGTCGTCCTCTACAGTTCTTACCTTTGACTGTTCCCTTCACTAACAAATTAACCAATGCTGCATGTCTCAAAATATGACCTACCAGTCTGTCTATTCTTTCTGTAAGACTCTTCCACAAACTTCTTTCCTAACCCATGATTTCCAAAAGTCGTTCATTTCGTACTATATCTGTTCACTTAATTTTCGGCATCCTTCTATAGCAGCATATTTCAAATCCTTTAATTTTTCTTCTTTCTGGTATTCCTAAAGCCCATGCTTCACTACCATAAAGTGGTGTGCTTCACACATAGAGTTTTAAGAAGTTCTTTCTAAGTCTTAGATCAATATTTGAAATTAAAATATTTCTCTTTTTCATGAAGGCTCTTTTTGCAACTGCTATTCTGCTTTTAACATCATTCCTGCTTCGAAGTGCTCTGGTAATAGCATAGGAATTGCCTTTCGCTGTATATGTCTTTCATCCTCTGTTTGAAACTTTTTTGTTGTTGTTGATTTAGGGCTTGTCGACGTCGTGGTGATTAGAGGCGGGAAGGGACTGGGGAAAGGAACGGGAAGGAATTCTGCCATGGCATTTTGAAGGAACCATCCCTGCATTCGCCTGGAGTGATCTGAGAAACCACGGGAAACCAAAATGTGGATAGCCGGACGGGGATTCGAACCTGCTTCCTGCCGAATGCGAGGCGAGAGCGTTAACCGTTCACCCTCGGTTCTATTGGAAGCAGTTGGGGGGCACCCATAAATTACGTGAGGTGTTTTTCCGGATTTCCGGACCCCCCTCCCCCCACTCTGGTGAGACTTCGTGAGATCTACGTGAGATCTGGTCCAACCCCCCTCCCCTTCTGGTAACCAGAACCCCCCCCCCTAGAAATCACCTTCGCAATCTTTTTTTGACTCACCCCCCACTTTTTGACGAAATAACCTCCCTAAAATCGACTTTCGCACCATTCGTAGATTTTTTTTTTTAGATCTACAGTCCAAAAAATTGCCAAAATCTTGACCCCCTCCCCCTTGGTAAGATTTAGCCGGACTCCCCTCCCTCTTTTTTATATATATATGGCTTTCGACCATTTGGCCAGCTCCAATTTGTTTTACGTTGCAACCGCTGTATCAGAATTTCACTGTGATATTGTGGACACTATAGTGAGGACAACATAGGACGAACACAACACTTAATTAAAACCACCCATGCCCGAGGCCGGACTCGAACCGGCGGCCCTTGCAATGCGAGGCCAGCGCGCTAGCCACTACACTGCCAGGACCGGCGCCTCTATTTTAGCTCACGTAATTTATGGACGCCCCTTTATGCGATAGCAGCACTATCCCGCAGAGGTTGTTGTAAAGCTGTGTTATGCCAGTCGACCTTCGCGCCTCGAGCTGACGCGCTGGGTTCCCCTCTCGCCGATCGTGTGCCGGTGTGAATGGCAGTGCTGGCTGGTGTTGTCTGCTCGTGTAGCGGATCCTATATCCCGCGCGCGCCTCCTGGGACAGAGCCGCGGCCAATCCCGTAATGGTCCCTACACACAGGGGCTGTCCGACTCCATCTCTTTGACGCCGCATCCACAGCCCTCGAGGAGCACGCCTGCTCCCTTCTATCCCTCGCGTTCTGCTGCAAAGAATACTGCGTCCCATTCTTGTTCGCGAGTTAATGTAATTACTGCCATGTAGTGATGACTAGCAACCGTCTGGTGCAGGTAGAAATTAAGCTCATTTTGAAGTTTAGAAGTGCACTCTCGATGAGTAATGAAGATAAAAGGGATTTAATAACCAAAGGAAGATTTATTTTAAATTTAATTCAGTTTCTTTGAATTTAATTTCATTCGGAAATGTACCGGAATCTCTTTAGCTTTATGGTTCGCTGTGTAATGAATACAAGATAAGAGTGACTCTTTTGAAATAAACTTCTAGTTCTTTATCCAGAATCTTTTAAAAATTTAATTTAATTATACTCTTTTTCAATAGAATAAAGTATGTAGTACATTTTCCTACTTGCTGTGGAAGGTCTCTTCTATTCATGTGAGGTCTGGCTAACTCGTGGCCTTCGCTTCTAGGTGGTGCAGGTTTAATGGTGGAGTGTAAGTGACTCCACCTGTCTTTGGAGCATATTGTATGTTTTGCTTATTAAATGTTAATTTTTTTTATGAGTGTCTAGTTTTTGGCGCTGGAATTTGTGACCCTGTTTACACTTACGTTTGACTGGTTCGCTAGCTCAATTGTGTTATTAGTTGTTTATTGAGCCGTTTCTGTCCTTCGGTGGGGAAGCTTTAATTAACTGTTGCTGTCGTCCTCTATGTTTCCTGTCAAACAGTCGTACTAACATGATATCATACTGACGTAGAAAGTAAAAAAGAGGTGTGGTTCGGACTGAATGTGGAAAGGCAGTTTTATTCAGAACGAAAGAGAAGTACAAACTGTAGACTTGAATCGGGCGACGTCAAGTGATTGTGCATGCTGGACAATGGAATTTCAGTTGCTGCAGTAATTAAAAATCCTTTAGAACGGAACGCAGCGCCTACAGGTCTGTTCGGACGTTCGTTTTTTTATATAAAAAAAGTTAGAGATACAAGTTTGTATCCGTCGTGTAGGGCAATTAGTGGAAGAACTGCTAATAGGGAATGAATGGCTGAGTGATTTACGCTCAGTCTTGGCATTCGGAGGACGCGAATTCCATCCCAGGTCCGCCTTTCCACAGTTCGGTTTTCCACGGTTTTTTAGGATCATTCCAGGCGAATACCGGAATGATTCCTTCGGAAAGAACATGGTTGAATTTCATACCCCAATTCTCTACCGACCTTGATGACCTCGACGTTGATGCGTCGTAAAGCTATAACAATAAAAAAAGGAAATAAACGAATGTATTCCGCTATTAGAAGAAATTACCAACTGCAGTATGTTTTCTGTTTGTTTGTGCAGTGTTTAGTATATGTTGATTGTTTATTCACAAATCTTGCAGTAAGCCAGTGCATGAGTACCGAAATTACATAAACATCACACTATGGAACACCAATGATCGGAAAAACTGTAAGTTGGCAACTGGGATATAATGTTTGACTGGGAGATTGTGTACTATAAAGAAAAGTTCATCTAGCACGAAGATTGAGTGATTAAATTCCGATGAATGCTTTCGGCCATTGAACCAGCTTCACATGTTTATATATTGATTTTAAAGTCTTTTTCATTTCTCTGAATGTAAATATATTGTTAGCCGAATATTTGTTTTCACAAGTGCACAGACTCAAACGATTTTATTTGTATTTCCTGATTTAACATAGCCTACTTCCTGTTATCTAAAGTAGGCCTTTAGGTCCTACAGTTTTTATTTTTAAAACAGTTTACTTTTAAAAAAAATAGATCTGTATAATTATTCTAAAGGATTTAACGGATCTAAAGAATTCTACTAATTAATCTACTAATTATTTTACTAATTAATCTCTCAAATAATATACCATCTACAATAATTCTCACCAAAATCAGAAAGTTTCAACGTATTTTCAAACTTTCATTCTATACACGAACGGTCTGTCTTCAGTACTGCAGGCCTGTACTGACATCCAGGCCGCCGGCTGTAGATGTGAAAGGATGCACTTAATTAAAAGTGCCTGTACCCGAAGCCTTCCTCGAACCGGCGACCCTATACCTCGAGGCCGACACGGTAATCCAGGGTCGGCGAAAGTTGATTAGATGCGATGCCCTGCCGTTCTCATTTTAGATATTCTCGATTTCCAGAAATTTCTCTTGCAGAATATTTCTTTCTGAAAGACCTTTTCCTATTTCTCGTTCCATCACATAAATACTTTTCCCACTCAATGACCTCGTCTCAATTACAAAACAAAGCCCTTTTTTATTATCCCAGTTGGAATGATACCGCAAACAGTTATTTATTACTGAGCCAGATTTTATTAATTAACTAGCGGAGTTTCCGGCGTTGCCCGGTATAGTTGGCGTAGATTTAACCGTACCCTATTTTTATTCCCACAAAACATTTGTATAAAGTTTCATAAAATACGCGCAAACTTTTTCGGAATTAAAGCAAACTTACATTCACCCGCCCCCTACCGAGATACTGGTGGGCTGAAGTTTATTTGCACATATACTATTTTTATTCATCTGAAAAGATTCGTGTATATTAAGCTTCGATAATTTGGTTAAGAAATTTCATTACTACATTACTGAACAACCCTAGATTATGTTAAAAACTCACGTTTGATTCAATTGCGAAGTGAATGGATATACTTGTGGCTCGAAACGCCAGATCCTTTAACTCTGCAGATAAAATATCAAAAGTGAATCCGGAACGATATTATCGTAAACAGAAGACTAATGCTGAAGGCCAGAGATATTGTACAGAGATCGTGCTTAAAGAAAATCTCTGTTGTTTTTACGGCTATCTATGTGGTTTAAAAATTGATATGCCGAATTAAAGGAAAGAATACTTCAAGCTATGGCTTTTAAAAATTGAATAATATATCGAATTAAAAGAATATATTGTTAAAGTTTTGTTTAGTTTGCAAAATAGTTATTACTGTAAGTTATCTTATTGATTTAATTAAAGGCTATGGTCAGAGACATTGTGTTGTGTGTTTAGTGCGGAGTATGCGGCATCTAGTGATTCCTCCTGTGGAATTTCTCACCATACGTTCAGAATTTCATTTAATTCTCCTACATTATTTAACGTTGAAATATAAGACATGCCAGACAAGTGAATTAAGATTCTAAGCTTTAAAACGGTGAAAACTCCATCGAAATCTGTCCCATAGTTTCCGAGTTTTTATACGACCAATATGTCCGGTTTTCGTTTTAGATAGATAGATTATGATCGTAAACTAATGAACATACTTCACATGTGACAGCCTGATAAATCATATTAATTTTTTAGAGTATTTTGTACTAATTTTCTTAGTAATTTATCTTCTTATTCACCACTTTTCCCCAACATTATGGGTCGGCTGCCTTTGATGAGTTTTATTCACCATTGGCATAGTCAAATTTGGAGCTTTCATTTTACGGTCACATGCACTTGCTGACGCCAATATTTTATACCTACAGCCAGGTTTTACTATGTACTAATGAAGGAAGTGTTGCCATCTATCTGCGAAGTCTGTAACTACGTTCAGCGTGTGAGACGTTAATTTTTATTTGTGAAATTTGTTTGTTATGACTGTTCCGGTATTTGTCTTGATGGTTACGGAAAACCGTCTAAAAACCTCAGTGAGAATGACTGGTACGCGAGACCCTGGGCTCGTGCCTGGTCCGTTGTACCTCCCCGATCCAGTTTGCGACCCTTCAGCGCGCTGTGTCACACTGGCTGGTTGTCTTTGCAAAGTACAATAAGTTTTTACACGTTAATTCGAATGTTGAAGTTCATCTTTTTCTGATGTTCCAAAGTATAACTGAAAAGATAAACTTTCTGCTGGTGATACTTCGCTGTCGACAGATCTTTCAAATAATTTTAATCATTTCTGATAGGAAAAAAGCATTTTAAAGTTTTCAGAAATTTGTTTGCTAGAGGACAACTGAAAAACTTGAAATAAGTTTCGCTTGTTATAAATAAAATTAACCTCCTCCCGTATTGATCATTCATTTAGTGCACAAACTCCGCAAATATTGCTGCTCGAAAATCCAGAATCTTCCGTACGCGCATTTTTTCATTGCCTGTGTTCCGATATACGGTTTTCGCAGATAATAGTAATATATAAATTACGTAACTTTTATGAGTGTTGTGAGAATATCACATCCCACCAATCATTATTACTTGAGAAATGATGAATAATTTACCGAAAACTTTGAAAGAATTTAAAGATTAAATTTGCAGAGGGAAAATGTAGGTGGGTGCAAATAGGGGGAAGATGGGTGTGTAGGGAAATTGCCACCGGAGCCTGTGCTCCATTGCAATTAAATTGAATTTAAAAAAATGTTCACAATTAATTGTATTAATATATGAAAATTAATTTGGTGTAACGTAGAATTCTACGGTTTATAGTGTGTGTTGTCTTTGGGGGGATAGAATAAGTTAGTATCGATAAGTATCAATAAGATCTTTGGTGGTTGCGATTGTAAGTAACACAGAGTCGAGCTCCTGGTCGAGCGGGAATTGTCGTGATGTATGCGTGGGTGCTGTATTAAGGAGATAGTAAAAAGATTTTAATGCAATGTGTGTCTGTAATCGAACTAAGAAGTGATGTTAAGTATACTGAAATATTGGTTTTGGTAATGGATACAGTTGCAGGATAAAGCGAATGTTTTGGGAACAGTGATTATCATTCCTTCGTAACAATAGTTCCTGTCATTTTTGGCTGATGAAATTAACTGACAACGTTTTAACTTCAAAATCAAACGAGTATCAGCTTAAATGGGCTCGAGATGAGATGGGCCTTCTAATCCATAACACGCTGAGTGGAAATTTTAATATATAATTTGATTCTTCGTCGGCTGAACTGGTTGTTGAAGTCAGCAAGTTAACCGCTCTAACAAAGAAAGCTCAAAGTATTCGATATGCACTCCTCGTATTTTTGTATGGTAACCTCTCTGTGTTTTTATTTATTATTCTATCATTTTCTTTTCTAAAAAAAAAGTGAGCTGAGCGATGATGACACAGTTTCCTCGGCCGGCGAGCGGGCTGGATGAATTATCTCCTCTGCTTGCTGCTGACTCTCGACCGGAGCGCTGAGATCGATTCCTACCAACTGGTCTCCTCAACAACCCCGTTGTCTCCTGATGCAGCTCCAAATCCTCGAGCAATCGGTCCCCCTCGGCGGAATAGCCGCTCTCCGTCTTACTTTCGCTCTCGAAGGCAAACTCCTTTATTTCGTCGGCCTTTCTCTTTAGGTGCCGCCACTTTGGCGCCGACTCAACGGCCCAACTCTCCGTCGACGTCAGTCCCTCCCAGGGTGAACATTCGTCCCCATTTCAGTGTTACCTCCGTCCACGGGAGATTCGTCCTCTCCCTATGCTTCGGTCTGAAACATTCCATTTTCCCCAAGTTATACGATATGGCTAACAGAGTGCGAGCGTTCATTAGTTCGCATCTCATTCATTTTATCCGTTACAGCCTACTTGTAACAGTCATACGTCACGCCCATACATTAACAATTATAAATATAAAATAATGTATTTGTCATATATATTATTTCCAAAGAGTGTTTTCTTGTGGCGAGCCATCTTTCTCCCTCCATACTTGACCAAAATCAACTAAGTTGTTCACTTAATCATGATTAATTATGAAATGAATTTTTCTAAATTATGAACAATTAAGATGACGGCTATGTGTTAGTTCAGAGCCAAGCTGTTAGGTTTCGCTGCCGTCGCCAAGGAGTGATCGCATTGCCGCTAGATAGCATCACCACACGTCATGGCGAAATTGATAGACTGGGTACTTTCTAGATTAAGGAGCTTTATGGATTTTTTTTTCTTTCTGTTCATTATTTCTAATAGTTTCTTAAGACGTTGTAAGTGTTTTGCTATGTATATATTTCAGTTGTCAAGTAAAAAATTGCTTTAAACGAGCCGCTTCTTCTTTCAACATATTACAAACCACTAGCCTCGATACTCATCGTACAGCATTTGTGAAATTTTCGCATGAACCATCTAGTTTATTTGTATTCACTCATTTTATGAATATCTCTGAAGACAAGGAGTAACTGGTCGATATAGAGTCGAGGAAAAGGGATAATTGTGAAACTGAGAATGGAGAAGAGAAAGCCTAGGATGGCATAACAATATGGCGACAGCCTGGATGAAAGCTGCAGAAAGTACAGGGCGTTCGCCGGGAAACGCAACCCACTGTTAGGGCCTTATTACACTAGGCGACTTGGCGGCGCAACCAGCCGGGCCACTGGTGGCTCTGCTCGTCGCTGGGCACAGAGTCTTATGGAGCTTATTACACTAGGGCAGCCAGTGGCGCCGCCAGAAACTGGCGGCCGGCTGGCTGCCCTGCCCGGCCACCAGGCCGGCAACCACTGGTGGCCGAGAGTCGTGGCGGGGCATTGTATCTTACGTAGCTTATTACACTAGGCCACCAGGTGGCGCCGCCAGACTCGCCACCACGCGTTCACTCTACTGTTCATATGCCCCCTTCCTACTTTACAATTTTAAAATTGCAGAGATACTGAGTGTCAGGTTTGGTGAGACAACTAGGGACAGTCAACCTGTGATGGGAGGGAATGAAACAGAGGAGACTATAAATGACGAACCTACAAAATTTGAAATAAATTCTCAGGAAATTGCGAAGTAACTCAGAAAGCTAAAACTGGTGTAGGTAATATTACTAAAGATTGTGGGATAGGATATTGTACCTTACCTTAAAATTTTGTTTAAAATGAATTTGGAGGCTTGCTGCTTACCAAAGGATTGGAAAATACCGATAGTAGTACCAGTTCATAAAGGAAGGGTTAAAAATATGGTGAAAATTCCTGGCCAATTAGTTTGTCATCAGTGATGGGCAGAATGATTGAGAGATTGATATGCAACTATATCAGAAATCTCTGTGAAGAACGAAACTAGTTTTCAGATCGACAACATAGCTTTAGGCAAGGATATTCATTTGAATCTCAGATAGTGGGCTATATGCAAGATATTTCAAATGAATTTGAAATGGCAGGCCAAGTTGATAGTGTGGCACTAGATCTTTCTAAGGCATTTTACAGAGTGAGCCATAAAATGGTTTTAAATAAACTGAAATGTATTGAATTGGATGAAAAATTTACTTGCTGGGCACAGGAATTCTTAAAATTCAGAAAGCAAAGGGTTAGAGTAGGAAATACATTATCAAGAGAAGTGGAAGTAAATATGGGAGTTGCTGTTCATTATTCTAATGAATGACTGTGTTACGGTCAGAATCTAGGTATTTTGCAAATGATACAATGGTATACAATAGGATAAAAACAGGTGAAGACTGAACAGTTGCAGCATGATCTGGATAGAATATCTAAATGGGTAGGTCAGCATGGAATGAAGATAAATGCCAAGAAGATTCGGCTTATAAGATACAAAGATAAATAGATCTAAAGGTTAATTATGATTACAGAGTGGAGTCAGATTTGCTTGATGAAGTGTAAATTCTTTGCATAACGTTTGATAAACTCAATTGGGCAGGTGGTAGAAAAAGGTTACAAAATCCTTCATTTGCTGAAGAGGGTGATGAGAGGATGTAACAGAGAAGTTAGGGAGTTGGGTTACAAAACTATGGTCAGATCATTTGTTGAATATGGTGGTGTAGTTTGGGACCACATTTTGGAGATCAAATACAGGAGTTGGAAGGTGTGCAAAGAAGAGCAGCTAGATTTGTTTGTGGAAATTATCGCAGGACCCAGTCAGTAACTGATATGATACAGGAGCTGGATTGGGACTCACTGGAGGAAAGGAGGAGGGTGAAGAGAGTGCTGTAAATGTGCAAATTGCTACCGGAGTGTTAGCTCCATCGCAATTAAACTGTATTCAGACGACAACAAGTTTTTTAATTACTTAAGAATGTCTAAATCGTCTTTCTTTTAATCATTGTACTTAGTAAAGGTTGATATTACCGGGAAAGATACGAAAATGAGAAATTCTTCTTGTTTTACCCCTTTGTCTTCTCTACACTTTCACTTCTACTCATTTCCAAAGTGACATTCTGTAGTTCACTGGACATATTCAACCACACAATTCGCATACAATGCGAGGATAACAGCAAAGTGACTGCTCGGTTGTGCGAGTGACTGGCTGGCGGCGCCACCAGAATCCTGGTTGCGTCGCCAACAGAGACACCAGTGCCGCGGCTGGTTGCGCCTCCAAGTCGCCTAGTGTAATAAGGCCCTTAGCGCTACAAGGAAGAAACTGCTCCCGGCGAGCGAGCGGTCAGCTTCCGGCATTGTTCGACCGTCGGCCGCGGACTATTTCATAATAATTACGCTTCATAAACTTCATAAACTTGTATGTGCTAAGCATTTAAATGTGACGTAATTCATTAGCTTACCATATAAAAGATGCTGGAAGTGTTGACCCTCTTGTGTAATGCACATTTCACATCTTCTGAACATATTTCGAGACACACGCTGCCCTAACTGACTTAATGATTTTTTGGGTGACTGTTCTAGTCGAAAAGCGATATCGTCAATTTTCTCCTCTGTGAGAATACGGTTTACCGACAGTCTCTTTTTGTTAAAAAATGAACCCGTTTCTCTTACTTTTTTAACAAGACGCAGAATTGTTGATTTAGCTGGCAGTAAAGCGCCAGGAAATTCGCGACGAAATTTACTGCGACACTTTTTAAAAGACTTCTTCACATATGTATCGTAGAGAAATATTCTTTGTTGCAAACTGTAACGTACCATAATTTTACTCACACTCAAACACGGTACAGATTAGTAAGAGTATGAAGCCCCAAACCAGCCAAACCGCAAAGAAACGTTTATTCACAACACTGATTAATAAGAGACTGAAGTCACAAACTAGCTACAATGCAAAGAAACCATTCTTAACAATGTAAGGGTCCTATTATACTGCGTCACTGCACTGTTGGGGCAGCGGAGGTGTTAAACAGTGCGGTGATTCACGGTGCCGTGTGGCGGGAGTTGCTGACCGAGCAAGTTGCCGACGGCAACAGACTGGGAGGGTAGCGTTTTCCGGCGAACGCCCTGTATAAAGCAATTACTTAGATTGTAAATAGAAAAACTAATCGAATTATGTAAAATTTACTTCGGCGGCGGATGAATAAGTTAGGCAAAAGTGATAAAATACGAAATAAAGTTCTGAAATAAAAGTTGTTTGGTTTAACTTGCGAAGTTATTGACGAAAATCTAATAGACAAGTATTTGAAAGTAAAAGAGTACAAAACAAGACAAGATAGTATAAATATTTTCTTCCAGATATTATAAGAGAAAGACTTTTTTTTTTTTTTTTTTTTTGGGAACTGTAACCTGCTACCTACCACCAAAGTCACTAATTGTAAAGTGAGACGTAAGATGTTCTAGTCCTGGTTGGAAACGACCAAAAAGACATACTAAGGTAAAGGTAAATTTATAGAAGCTAATTTACGACACGGTCATCTAAAGTAAACGCTTGATAGTTGCATACAAAAGTAAAGATGTACGAGTCGTTTCTTTCGGGAAAGCTATGCTGATTTGTATCCAGTGTTGAGGTCGGGATACTCTTCGCATTGGTAAGCGCGGTTTACGGGGCTGCTGGATGGGCGGTACTGTTCGGGCTTGTATTCCATGGTTTCTCTCAAATCGCTGCCGCAATGATTCCTTCTTTAATGGCCACTTTCGCTTCTTTGCCCACAATTCTCTTCTGGCTGTAATGACTTCGATGTCGATCAATCGTAATTTCCTGAGAAGCAAACAAAAAAGAGCTTAGCTAAGGTTTATGTTTTGTATCAGTAGGTTTTTACTTTTATAGAGTAGGGTTGTAACTATCTGAACAGATGTACAGTGTTACCGAACGCAATTGATTAATTTCCAGAAATCATTTGACTATGTACCACACAATAGGCTTTTGGCGAAGATTCGATCGTACGGTATATGTGATCAGATTTGCGAATGGATACGCGATTTTCTAACTGGTCGGTCGCAGTATGTCGTTGTTGACGTGGAGCGTCTTCAAAGCTAGAAGTTACTTCAGGGGTTCCTCAAGGAAGTGTAATAGGACCACTTCTTTTCTAAATTTTTATAAACGATCTCGTGACAACGTTAATTGCAGGATGCGATTTTTTGCTGATGATGCACTTATTTATAGTGAAGTGAGGTGCTCCGATGATTGCTTAGAAATTCAGCGCGATCTGGATGTTATTTCGGAATGGTGCCGTAAATGGCAGCTTACACTTAACTGCAAAAAGTGCAAGGCAATGCAAATAAGTAATAAAAAGACCCCGTTTACTCACGAGTACAAAGTCAACAATTCAGTTGTTGACACTGTGGATTCCCTGAAGTATCTAGACGTAACAATACAAAGCAACATGAAATGGGACTTGCACATAACTTCCGTCGTAGGTTTTATAGGTCGTATTTTGAGAAGTTGTAATGCTCATACAAAGGAAATAGCGTACAAAACTCTAGTGCGTCCGCATTTGGAATAGTGTTGTGGAATTTGGGATCCGTATCGCAAGGGATTGATTGACACGTTAGAGAAAGTACAGAGGAGAGCCGCTCGATTCGTGACCGCTAGTTATAGTCCTTATGTGAGTGTCACAGAGCTGATACGTGGGTTGGGCTGGGATTGTTTGGCGGACAGACGACGTCGTTTTCGTTTGAATTTGTTGGAGAATATGCGAAAATCTTTAATTTAGGAGTGCAACGAAATACTTCTTCCGCCAACCTATTTAGGTCGCAATGACAGGAGGGATAAGATTCGAGAAATAAGATGCCGTACTGATAAATTTATGTATTCTTTCTTTCCTCGTTCTTTTCGGGATTGGAATGCACTGAATTAGGATTGGTGCTTAGCACCCTCTGCCACCCACAGTAATTGTGAATTGCAGAGTATAGATGTAAATGTAGATGTAGATCAAATAAGTGATTTTGCTTTAAAATTTTTCCCCGTTACGCTCCATGGAAGCAGCTTAATAGGTGTGCTTTCCCTTTGTCTTACGCACTACAGAAGCGATTGCAAGAAGTTCCTCTTATGAGTGGCTGTGATGGTGTATGTTAAGTGCATTTTTTTCCTTCCGGCTGTACCCCTAGTCGACGTTGAGGTTATTAGAGGCGGTAGATGAAGAGACGCAAGAAACGGAAGGGAATTCGGCCATGGTCTTTTGAAGGAACTTTCCCGGCACTCATCTGGATTGATTTGGTGAAACCATGGAAAACTGGAATCTGGTTGCACGGGAATTTGAACCCGCGTCCTCCAGAATGCCAGGCCAGAGCGTTATCACACACCCACCAACTCTGTATGTTCAGTGTTTTGAGAGATAAAAGAAGACAGAGGGTGGAAGCTCAGTGCTCACCCATTTAAGTAACTCGACGACAAAAATGGAAAGTGAACAATATTTTTTTTTTTTTTTTTGATATCTCACTTATTTCTTGAGTCACAAATTAGTTACAGGTGTAGGTCCTTGTACATTAGGTGACTTCTGGCCCAGGTGCTTTTCAACCTAACCACAACCGGGAGTAAGAAAACTAAACACCCATTGTGCATGTTGTGTTCGTTGTGGCTTTGGGGAAAATCTCTAGAACTAAGCGAGATAGCAAAACTTTTTATTCCTCACTTTCGATTTGTCTCGCCGAGTTACATAATTATCCATCATAAAATTTGGGTTCCGCGGTTATCGTAGAATGTCGCCATTGATGCCCACTCTTCCTATACGCAACACGAATCCGCCCGAGTTATAAATTTTTATTCGACGGTCGAAGCATCATCAATAGTCTCGTACGCTCTCGATCTATAACGCTTTGCGGACTGGCTTGGGCTTTAACCAAGTACTTTGATACACAATCTGGTGATTAGAAATCATGCACTACCACTCTCCCGATGGTGAAAATGTGTGTCAGGCGCCGGACGCCGTTAAATTGCCGCAACGATCCGAGCCAGCAGGACTTACTTCAACCTGAAATAATGTTCCAGTATATTTTACTTTTGCTCTCGATGCCACCTCTGTTCTGACGAATTATGGCTCCCGCTAACAAGAACGTAGATATTACGAACTGCAGGTTTACTCTGTAAAATATAACATTGCAAAAAATATCTATGTCTACACAGTTTTTACCTGTAAACAACAACGTAGATATTTACTAATCGCACATTTGCAGTATAAAATATACCGCTAAAAATTAAAAATTCTGTAGTAACACAGCTTATGCCATTAACATTTAGTGAATAAGGATATCATAGTTAAGGAACGATGTAATTAATCTCTCCGAACACTGTAAATTTTGTACAAACTTGTAAGAACGGAGACTTTCCCGGCGTATGCTTGAAATGAAGTCTTCACGGGTGTACCGCCGGATAGTGTTTTCAAAACACGATATATCGACGACTGGCTCCGTCTTCTTCAGGTGTGGAGACATTTGCACAGGTCGGCTGACCGTCGGATACTGAGAGAACCCAACGAGCGCATGAAATTTCTGCTAATTCCTTTTGTGGGATTAGCTGCATATGGGTAGGGATGCCTGTCACTCTTGCTGTGACATCTCCCCCTTTTTCTTACATTTTTGTTCTTATAGCTAATAACAATTTTCGGTTTAACATTACATTTACGTAAAGGTAATAACATCTTAACATTTTTAGTCTTTAATTACAATTTTTTTTTAATATATATATTTAGTTGCCGCACCTCCTTATACAGCCGTACAAAAGTGTTTTGTATTTTACAGTTCGCATAAGGTGCAGAAATTGCGGTGATAAGTGGGAATATGCGCTCTTTTGAAGCTCCCCGTTTCTTTTGGTGGCAATATAACATCCTCGACAATTTTTTCCGGTTCAAAATTTGCTGACAGATAGAAGATTGAAGTTTACTTCCTAGAAATAAACGAAGCTGGTCTCAACAACGATAACGGCGATCCAAGTGTTATATAAACTGACCATGTAAATTAAACACAAGTATCCTAAAAACAAGTTGTCGTCCTAATCTACACTAATATTATAAACGGGAAAGTAATTCTATCTATCTGTCTGTTACGTTTTCAAAAATAAATGTCTAATCCGATCTTGATGAAATTTGACAAGGAAATTATATGAGTCAGTAGGAAGGACATAGGATACTTTTTTCGGGAGAAAAAACATATTTTGTCATGAAATTTTGAGAAGTAACCAAACGTTTACAGGTAGACGGATAGCGAAATCTCTGTAATGTTATATCGGCCACTTAGGCTCTGTTTCTCTTGCAGTTTGTTTGAGTGCGATCTATTCATAATTTCTTGTACAGACAGGAATAAATTTGAGGTTACGGTTCTCAGATGACTTCATTTAAGCTAAGGTATTGATAAAGAGGCACTGGAGTAGTAATGTAATAGACCTTTTTACGTAAGTTGCATCTTTAGATATACAGTTTTAGCAATAAAATTTTAAGTCCTCGCGTATGAAGACGCGGGTAAAAGCTACTTTTGGCACAATCATGACATAGTATGATCGATAGTAACGTTTTCTGCTTTTTCTAAAAAAAACTATTAGCTTGCTGATCCAATGTGTAAATATGAAAATTACTAATTCTTTTACTATCTTTTGATTCTTCCTGGTCCTGAAATGATGTGCCATGACTTTTTTTTTTTAATCTCGAAAACTAAAGAGTATTTATCTAAATTGCTTTGCAGGACTCGGTTTCGGGTGTTTCTCAATCACTATGTTTAAGTTCATTGAAATCGGTTGGCCAGAGGTCATGAACTATTCTTGTCGGACAAGCACGAACAACGAACGACAGTAATTTCTTCACTTTCGATTATCGTGCACGTAGTGTTCGATACTCTTCGAACCCTATGATGAGACATTCATGAAAAACTGATTTCCGGCTGGGCACATGGCCCCATCACAAGCGCCTCTCCAGGCCGTAAACAAGGCTTACCACTGTTTGCTTGTTTACACTGGCTGCACTTGACAGCCTGCTGAAAGAAGGGCCTAAACGCAGAGCAGGCTCCCAGTGCACCCAAGTGGCCTGCGTACTCTGGTCGATAATTGCCTCGGTTTTTTAGGTGCTGTAGATATGTCACCACGTATTAACTGCGATGAAAAGATAATCAAGTCCCTGTTAAATGACTAGTCTTCGAGCTAGGGCACGTAAATTGCATATACGGCACCCTGTGTAGTTCATCTTTTATAGTTTAAGGTTGGCAACTCTTCAAGTTTCCGTGATTCATGATGGGTTTTCTCGATAGAAGTTTCTCGTTGCCTTTCCCTCTATGTGAAAGATTTAGCAATTTTTAAATGTGGGAGGAACGACTAGTTTGAAAGTAACATTGATTTCATCGTTGCACAGTAGTCGAGATATTTAAAATCTCAAGTTTGCCGGTACCTGTAGCGTAGGGAGTCGCCAAGTCGAGTCCTTTGGGCATCGGTGATTTTAATTAGCACAATGCCTGTCAAGAGTTTTGTACTTCTTAAGCCGCTTTCCCACGATCTCTTGTAACGGAGGCGGGACGGGATGGGATGGGACGGGACGAATACTCAACAACACGGCATGGGAACAGGGCCGGTGTCGTGACAATCGCGCACAGTGACAATCGCGCACAGCGACAATCGCGCACAGTTTGAAGGTCGGGCCACACTCTCCCCTCTCCCGTGTACTTTATAATCTACGGAACGCAGTATTGACAAATGATCATCACACTAAAGCTTTGCCAGACCTGAACGTCAATTTTAAGGCCTGTAATAATTACATACAATGGAGCCCGGGATTTGTATCGAGGACCTTCAGTACACAAATCGTGCGCCGTAACACAGTGAGTCAATCAGTAACATCGAAATAAAATTTGGTCGTAAAGGACCAGAAATTTCCGCAATCTACCTACCGCTAATGACTTCCGAGTGTCGCACGACATGCGGTGTCGTTTGAAGTCATTTCAACCGAGTAACCCCCAACAACAAGAAAAGTTTCTGTAGGCTGACAGTGCGGGCTAGTGTGGCCAGACCTTAAAACTGATTCCCATCACACTTTATCCAGGCTTTGGACTGGCTAAACAAGTGTAAAGTTACAATTATTTAGGCGTGTTTAAAATCAGCCAAGAAGCTTCGTCATAATAAATATTTACAACTTATTTACATTTATTTACAGTAATTAAATTATACAATTCAGCCAGGGAGACTCGTCATAATTGATTATTATTTACAGTAGACCTACATTTATTCAAGCTTGTGCATGTAGGACAACGCCTTTAGACATGATCTGATGTCACCGCTCTTTTCATAATTGTCAACAGCTTTTACAATTGTTTCGTCCAACTTCTGGTATGTGATTTTTCTTCTCTTTCCTTGAAGAATCAATTCAGATCTCATATACATGAGACATGAAGACTCGGCTTCCCTCTTCAAACAAAGTAACACGTCTCTAAACTTCGGGTTTGGTCTGCCAAGTACATTGTTAATCCTATTATTCCACCCTTCAACAGCATTAGTCGTGCGATGACGTCTTTTGTGACAATTCCACATGTGAATTGGGATTTGTTCATTCTCAAGCCACGTGTCTACGAAGTAGTCGAAAAACTTAAATAGTTTTGAGTTATTAGGAGCCTGTGATTGGATCTCCAACCAACCATCTGTCACATCTTCTGGTTTAAGGAAAGCTAAAGCTGGGCACATACGAATATGGAGGCGAAGTTCCTCATTTTCTTTGTACTCACGCGCTAGTCCAAGCTCCTGAACCTTTCTCCATATACATTTTTTCATGTGAAAAAAACAGCCTTTTACTTCCGCTAAGGGAAACACTTCCTTGAGGGCAGATACTGCTGCACTTTCAAAATCTACAGTCACCGTCTTAGGGGTCCATTCTGGTACAGCCTTGATAATTTCACGAAACATACGCACATAAGTAGTCTTCTTTTTGTCTGGTAAGAGTGTAAACACCACAGGATGTATGTTTGTTTCTTCGTCAGTGCTGCCGTAATCTGCATGTATCGTGTAGATTTGGGAGAACTGTTTACTGGCACTTTTAAAAGTACCATCCATAAAGAAATGTTGGTGTAATTTTAAACTTTGTTTACCTCTTTCACCACTCAGAACAATAATTCTTTCACCTTCCATATCATCCGCAAGAAGGAAACTTCCTCCATCTCCCATCTTCAATAAATCACCATCCAAGATCACTTCGTCAGAATTATTTGGCTCCTTCTGGATTCCTTGTGATATATTCCTCTGACGGTACAAGTTTCTCTTGACAGTTGACTGGGCTGGCATTTCAGTTACAAAGTCGTAGCCTTTATTATGAAGATCTCCTAGTTCCTCAACGTAGATATTTGGAATTGAACTATCTTCCGCTCGAGCTCTCTTCTTTGCCGCATGAAGTTTCTGATGTACTTCAACTCGTGCGTCGTCAGGGGGTCCACATATATGCTCTGTAACATTCAGTATGGCAGCATCCTTACTCTTCAAAATTCCACGACATTGTTTCGATCTTTCTTTGAGACAGCACCAGGTGATCGTTCCATCTTCTTTCTTTCTAAACTCTCGATAGCTGTACCCGTCATAATGCGCACACGGCTTTCCATGTGTAGTTGAAGTAACTTCCATGACTGAAACTGTGATACTCAAGGCAGCAGTGAATGCGAACAGTGGTGTGCGGTCCGGTGAGGAGGGGATGAGGGTTGGAAGTCCCAGAATCCAGCATGCTGTTGTAGCGGGGACTAATTGGTAGCTAAAAGCAGGTAGCAAGAGGACGACCCATTTGTGCGCGATTGTCGCTGTGCGCGATTGTCACTGTGCGCGATTGTCACATATCCACAGGGCCACCTCTGCTAGCGGGAACGAGACGCAGCTATCCACTCTCTGTCGGTAAATATCACAGGCGTGTGTAGCGGTGCGCTGTTGTCATCGGTTTGCAGCAGCGGTGCGCACCCCTTCTGTTGCTGTAAAGTGCTCTGTGCCAAACGACACTAGGCAACGTGGTGCGGAGGTGGCGGCGATGTAAGCTACGGCTAACCTGCGACGCGCGCTCGTCCCTACACTTTGGCTAATGAGGTCCCGTCCCGTCTCGCCTCCGTTACAAGAGATTGTGGGAACGCCGCTTTAGTGAGTTGTTTGGTAGCTCAATGATTAAGACGCTTGGTTTCGGAATTATGGTTCCCGCGTTAAAATACTTCTGCGGTCAGGAATTATTATGAGGTTCGCTTGATAATATGTGTTACGCCAGGACGTTCGGTGGTTTAGATTCCACAATAAACTGTCCGTTCAGCTACGACAAAGATGGAATACCTGGCAAATCGAAACGTTGGAACCAGGTCGGAAGAGTGCGCTAATATTCTCTCCTTCACTTTCCTTTGTAATCGGCTTTTATGATATGCTATTGTGCATACAATGAAGTGCTGGATGTGGCCTGTTTTGTTGGCGCTGTGCACTTTGAAGGAGATTTATCACTATTTAGGATACACGTCTGGATGCAGAGAAGGAAACTTTTCGTGTTATGCTTCATTAGGAAAAAAATAAACTTAAATGCACTGAAGTGTTTCTGTCAACGTCAGTGCAGTTGCTTTGATTCCTAGTTCTAGCGATATAGCATAATCACCCCCGAAAACGTTGTTTCAATGTTCAGTTGGTTTCTTAAGGGCATACACGTGCCTCTCCAACACATACTCCATATTATATATTCAAAGTTCAATTTTGAAGCATTTGCTCTAGCTACTATCAGCAGTAATTTTGGATAAATAATTTCTTTATTCTAATCCGCTTTGGATCTATTTTATAAGAGAAATCTCGCAAATCCATCATTGTACATCTGTAATTACAGATAAATTTTCTATTTGTGACAGTAAAGGCTTATTTCATGCATATATTTGTCGCTTTGTTAATATGAAATTTCTTGATTAATCAATAGAAGTCTTGACAGTCAGAATAATAGAAATAATTTTTAATACCTGCATATTAATTCAAATTTGATTCCTCGACATTTCTGACTAACGTTACATGAATATCCAGGTTAAAAAATGTTATTTTTACTTTTTTAACACTATTTTATGTTCTAATAGGTGAAACAGGTAATTTACTTACTGTGTTCATAAGTTCAGAGTTTTAACTTACTTTCATAATATTCAGATTAATCCCACATTTGGTATTTATTTGCTTGTAATTTATGCATAAAATCACTGGAAATTAGTGCTAAAACGAAGGTCTTGTTTGGTATTTACGCGTATTAATATTTTTTCGTTAGAAGTACTTCGACAGTTAATAAGTTTACTTAATTTCAGTAACAGTTTTTTTAGTTCCTCAAAACTAGGATCATAGAATCTTAAGCAATACAGAGAAGAGTATATGGATATACAGATTTAAAATGAATTAGCAGTTAATGCTGATTGCTGAGGATGAAACTATAGAAAGAAAATTAAATTAATTTATATCTGACATCTCCTTTCACTCCACTAATTTGTTTGCTTCCGGAAATTGCTAATTACTTTTATGTTATATCCGTGAGTAATGTGATTAACAGTTGCTGCCGATATGTTAAAAGATCGACGTACTTTTTGTACTTTGACATTAGTAGATATGATGAAGAATTTCTCGGCTGAACCAGTCAAAGAAGAT